>PVIC010000113.1:86919-168682 GCA_004025085.1 Thryonomys swinderianus | reverse complement strand
TCTTTATCCACTCTCCAGTTGATGGACATTTGGGTTGTTTCCAAGATTGAGCTATCACGAACTGAGCTGCTATGAACAAGGGTGTACATCTGTCTTTCCAATGTGAGTTTTTAAGTTCTTTTGGGTATATTCCTAGCAGGGGTATAGCAGGGTCAAATGGGACCCGTAGTCCTAGTTTTCTGAGAAATCTCCACACAGAGATGACATCATTTTTGTTTGTTTGTTTGTTTTGAGACAGGGTCTCACCTTGTAGTTCAGATTGGCCCTGAACTCACTATGTAGCCCAGGTTAGCCTGGAACTCAAGGGAATCCTCCTGCTTCTGCCTCCTGAATGCTGGGATTATGGATGTGAGCCACCATGCCTGGCCCTGTGGTATGTGGTACCAGGGATCGAGCTCAGGATCTTGCTCTTCCAGGAAGACATCAGAACCACTGAGCTAAATCCCTGGCCCTTGATGATAACGTTTGAAACACCAAAAAATCAAAATGGGATATAGTCCAATTTCTCTATTTTTTCCTCATTGACTACCTGTGATTTTGGTATCATGTCTAAGACATGGTCACTTAAACCAAGGTCACAAAGAGCCACTTCAATATTTGATTCCAAGAACTTTATCATTTTAGCTCTTTTATTAAGCTTTTTAATACATTTTGAATTGAATTTTGGGCATGGTGTGACGTGAGCCCAATTTCACTTCTTCAGGTATGAGTAGTCATGGTCTCATGACCATGTGCTGACATCCAGGGGAACTTGTACGGACGGCTCTGTGCTTCCTCAGTTGGAGATTAACAACCGATCCCTAAGAAGCCTGAAATGCTTGTGTGATTTACGACATAGTTTTTACACCAGTCCAGATTTTGCCTTCATTGTATTAGCGAATACAAAATCAGGCGCAAAGTCTTCAATTTGTATCATGGGTGTCACAAAGGAAAATCTAAGCTTTTAGTTTTGGAGTTGTGTAGCCTTTGCTATTTATTTTTGTCCAGAAGCCATTTGAAATATCCCTCTCCGGTATCTCTGTGGCTTGTTGAACTGAGTGAAGATTCTGCACAAAGTCGAAAGATGGGTTGAGAACCGGTTTTCCTCATCTAAACAGTGACTGTCCCTGGATTCTTTGGCTCTGCCTCAGACCAGAGTTAGCCAGGAGTGCCAGCATCGCCGGGTGGCTCCACTTCCTGCAGAAGAAACGTCCAGCTTCTCGAGAAACTTCTAAGCCTCGCACCGTCCTGCTCTGGGGTGGCACCTGGCCCTCTGGTCTCCTTGGCTGGACTCTCCAGGCCTCATATTCTTATTTTGCTCGTCCAGTACAGTTCCGGCCACTCCAGTGTGCACACTGAAGACAACATCTCACAACTTTCCTTTGGATTTGGGGGGGACCAAGTGAGAATCTCCTTAGCAGTTGTCTTGGTTAGAGTTAGTTTCATTTGTCTGAAACCGAGACCCCCAAATAAAAGTGTCTAGAGAAAGACATGAATTTACTTCTCTGTTGTGAGCCCAGGGCCTCACGATGGGAGGGGCCCTGTGCTGCTGGGTCACTGGGCTGCTGCTTGGCTTCTGTGGCACAGCTGCCTAGAATGCCAGTGTCTTGCCATTACAGCCGAATTCCAGTCCACGGGAAAGAAGGAGAGAAGAAGAGAATGTCCTTTCTTTCCTTTAAAAACACTTTCTGGAAGTAGAATTGCTGTTTTACCCTCAGCCTTCGCCTAGAACTCAGTCTTGAGCCCACCGTTACCTGAAAGCAAATATGGGAAACGAGGTCTTGTTATTCCAAGGGGCAAATGCCCAGCTAAAAATATCGGGGTCACTATTGCAAAGGAAGCAGAAGGGAACTGATTAGGGGGCTCAACTTTTCTGCCAGAGTCCAAGGGAAGGGCATTCTGCTCTAAAAATTCTTTTCTTTGTCTTATTTTTACTTACTCTTAAACGACCAGACAAAATTGTGCATTTTTAGCATATAGACCATGATATACTGAGGCAACAGACAGCCTGGGCTGGTTCAATCTTTGCTTTGAATCAGAGAATATTTTTACAGTGAGGACTCTGAACACCTCGGCACTTTTCAAGAATATATTATATTATCTTTAACTTTAACCAATCTGCTGGCCAACAGATCTCTTGGATTTTTCTTCCTATCTGTGACTCTCTACTCTTTGGTCAAAGTCCCCCCATCCCTCCTGCCTCCCACTTGGCCTACTCTCCCAGCCTGCTCTCCATCCAGGGAGATCAGTGTCTGAAGTTCCATGTGCAGGTGAGGGCTTGCAGTATTCGTCCTCAGTTCAGTTCTGCAAGTGCTTGGTTGGCCCAGCCGGGGAGTCGGTGAAGGGGGGATGATGACCCGCGTGGCTTAACAGCCTTTGTTTCTGCAATTTCACTGATACCCTCGGAGTTAGTACAGAGGGAGACTGGAGTTCTAGGCACGGGAGGAAAGGAAAGCAGCAAACGGCTCCGAGTGGGGGCCGTTTGCTGTTTGAAATACGGTTGTACTCTTTCCACTTTCAAACGGCGACACCGACATTGTCTTCCAGAACAATTACACCCTCCAGACCGGAGGACCCACAGAAGTGTCAATTCATGGCATGTTGGCTTTTTTTTTTTTTTTTTTAACTAATTGTAACAAGTGGTTGCTGTGAACATGAGGCTTCCTAAGGCTGCCCTTCCAGTGACCCATACCCTGACCTGGACAGACCACCTTCTGTCCAAGAGAGGACAAGTTTTGTTCCTCGATCAGATGAAACCCTGGCTTACCCCTGGTGACCAGCAGGATTAATCAGACTCCAGTAAAACAGTGACAGCAGCACTAAACCAACGCACAATAATCAGCGCACACACACAGGCAGCTCTCTTCGCAGGGTTTCCCTCTTCTTGCCCTTTGCCCCAAAAGGCACCTACCCGCTTCATACTCCAAGAAGCCACTTGGAAGCTAAGCGGCTGTCCACTTCCAGGACCCGTACGCTGCTCACCTGAGCTGGTTAGAGAACAGTTCCAGGAGCGGAATTCCCAGCGGGGCTAGGGCAGGGCTCGGCCGCTACTCTCCCGTGTGGTTCAAGGTTTAAGACTCTGGCGTTAGTGGTATAGTGGTGAGCACAGCTGCCTTCCAAGATAAGACTCCAAGGTGTCTTACTTTTTAATTAACTCTATTTCCCGGGCAAACCCAAAGCTAATAAAACCACATTGCTGCTAAAAACAGTATCAAATCTACTGCAATTCAAAGTGATTTCTCCCTAATTTTATTTTAAAGCACGTTTGGGAAGAAAAACTGCCTTAGGTGGTTTCAGGTCCTCCTAAATACAGCTATTTCAAGCATTGTTAAGGAACCCTGAGGGGCAGCATAAAAGGACACTTAATATAAGGTGGCTAAAGGGTAAGGGCGAAATGACACCCATCAGTGACTGTCTTTAAAAACGAAGTCCTGTGGGGGGAGGGAGCACAGAGGAAGTAGTGTGTGAGAGACAGGAAGCGATGGTGGGAGGGAAAGTGTCTACACAGAGGGAAAGATTTTGACTTTAAGTCGGATGTCACGGGCAATTTTTTTACAATACAGAATAAAATAAAATCCATTTTTTTCCACTGTGTGATGCACAGGAACTATTTCAAAGCCAGACAATCTTTATTTCCAAATCACAACCCCTGTGCTATTAATCTTGACTTCCGTGAATGAACGTATTATAGGAATTTCAATCCAGACCTTCCAGCCTTAAAGAGCTCTGAGAAGCCCGGATAAAGCGACCCACATTTCCTTCGGTGATTCCACAGGAATGGCTCTTTTTAATTCCCCTTTCATCTCTCTGGGAGGACTAGCAACTCTCAAAGCAAGCAGGTTCTCTTTTCTGTTTCCTGGGGAGAAGGCTGGTGTGGCTTTCTTTCCAGGGACAGAACCGGGTGAGGACCATCTGTGCTGGTCACCCTGGAAGGTCTGGAGAGGCAGAAGTAAGTCTGACATAATAGGCAAGTGCCACGGTCTTGCCTTCTTCCAGGAAAGAAGCTGTCTTTGCAAATACCAGTTTGTTTTTCGATGTTCCACAGTCTGGCTCTGTATTTAGCTCTTAAAGACACTTCAGAAGTCGAGATACTGGTAATAACCCCAAACATGCTCAAGAACAAAGCGCAGGCATGTCTTTGTTGTTGTTCTGTTGAGCAAGTCATGATGGAATTTTTTTGCCAATGTGACTGTTTCCTTGGGTTGTCTATTGTGACACCAGCTCCTTTCACTGAGGTGCTAAGAACACAGGGTAGAACTAGGTAGCTGTAAACGATTTCAAATGCAAGAACAGGAAAAGCTCCTGGGAGAATTATATCAGATTAGAGATAATCTGAGGGAAAGATTTTACACTTTTCTGTGCCCCTTGCAAGAGACCCAGGAGGTAAAGGGACACTGTCCAACAGGAACTGTCCAGTGCTAAATGTGGAAGCTGGGGTAAGAGACTGTGGACTCGTGCTGGTCCCACAGCACCCAAGACCACAGTTCACCAACAGTGATCATCACGCTGGGGTTCCAAGCAGCCACGGCAGGAAATGGCTCTGACTTTTTACATTTTCACGTAACAAAACACTCCAGAACTCTAATCAGCCCTGCATACCCTTTGGAGTTATCACAAAATATCAGTTTGTACACAATCTGGTATGCAGATTGAACAGTGCTTTAATTAATGCCCTGTGGTTTATTTTTCCATGGGTCCCAATCTTGGAATAGGCCGGGAAAAATACAAGTTGGATCCCTGCAAAAATAAAGTCTTATTGAATATAGCGACAGTTCACAGCTCTCAATTTGTACAGTCACTATCCCTGTGTGAGAAGATTGTAGGAATGGAGGAAATGTGCATAATCTTGCATTTTGAGTTATAGAATAGAACTTTTAGGGGTAGAGGAGATAGCTCACTGGTAGAACATATACTTAGCAAGTGAGAGGCCCTGTTTCCATGCCTATTACCAAAGTGTTTTTTTAAAAGAAAATTTTAAACTTCACATTTCTATAGGAATAAAAGAAATAAAATTAATATACTGGAATCACTACATATTGGCCACACAATGGGTGGAATGAAAAATGAATTCATTTCACTTCAGAAAGAAAAGGAATTCTCCTGCTCATCGGCAAGGTGTGGCTTCGTGACATGTATACTTTTCCCTCAAACAAAGAAATGTGTCAAAATTTTGTACCTCACGGATGAAGAGGAAGAGCAAAATAGAATGTGCAACAGCACAAGGATTTAGGTTTTGTCTGATTTTGCTAATCTCCAAAAGGCTTATTTTTGATGTGAATTAATTGGATAGTTTAATATGCTCCTGTCTGCCCACCAAAAATATCTGTGAGTTAACTTATGTAAACAGCTTCCTGCGGGGCAGAAGCGTCCCCCCCCCACAATAAATAGTCACATGAGAGTCGCCAGAAGGAGGATGCTCCTGAAGCTGCCCTGAGTAGGGAGCAAAGCCTCCTCCAGCCCAAATCCCAGACTGCCCTCTGTCCCTCCGTCCCTCCACCCCTCTGTCCCTCAGTCCCTTCCCAGAGCTTTAAGATGTGCTAGAGATCAGCGCATTTGACCAAGAGGTCTCTGAAGTTGCAACTTTCTGTGTTTTCACTTTGGAAATATCTCTATTGTGATGCAAATCCTAATTTTTCATCAAAATTGTCTGGAAGAGACTCTTTCTCTGGAAATCAATGTGGGAAGTAAGTGACCCTAAAGCTAAGTTTTCTCTGTTTTGACTTCCTGTGTGAAGCCATAAAACAAATGCTATTAAACATCTATGCGTTTTATACATGCTGTACCTACTAACACTTTTAATTATGGTTTTAGTCCAAAGGGTGCACTGGGTTTATGCTTTATTTTTTTCTCCTAGTTTTGGGGTCAAAGTATCTAAGGGGAAGTAAAAAAAGGATCAAGATGTGCTAGGTATATGTACCGGTATCTCACAATGATACATCACAAACATATACTAGGAAACTTTTCTAAAACAAGGGCTGTCTAAGGACACTTTAGCTTTTGTCAGTATTCAAACTCAAGTCCACTGGAGAGTTCTCTCTTTTCAGCCTGGGCTCTTTTTGTAAATCAGGATTAATGAAATAAAACACATATAAAAATGGGGATCATAGCTCCCTGCTTGTATTTCATTTCACTTTCGAAGCTAAACTTTGGAATATCAGGTCCTCTCAAACTCTGCAGAAGGTTTGAGGAGCTTTAGGCAAGGTAGGTGAGTGCAGGAGGTTTGTGGAAGTGTGTGTGTGTGTGTGTGCGTGTTCACAGGCGTGCACAAGCTTGTGTCATCGACTTCACCCTTTGAGATGGAGCTAGAAGGAGTATTTCTCCTGCCAAAATATATACACAGCCTGGGATTAAAAAGGCTGAAACCTACCAGCAGGTTCTTAACGCCCTCCCACAAGCAGTAGACCAAACCCACGTCATTCTAGATTCATTTTTCCCTTATTCATCTGTCCAACTAATTCCTCCCGCATTCACCGGGCTTATATCTTAATCTTTTCTGTTACATAGAGAATACATAATGAAAAGCTGCATTTTCTGGGCACATGCACACATTGGGAGCGGATGAACCACATGTGAAGCGACATAGAATGCTGAATGCCGGCTGAATGGTGCCCGACGCTCAAAACACTGTGGACTCACGAACAAAAAGTAAGCGAACAAGAGCCAGCAACGGCCTGGCCTCCGCCGGAGCACCAGGACTCGCCGCATAAACATGGGTATAATTTCACTGTTTTCACTCACACAAGCTGTGGGAAAGGAGTCACCATCTGATGTTTGATTGTGTGGGATATGTTTCTGGCAGTGGCCTCGGATCCCGCGTTGACAAGAAAAGAGAGAAAGAAAAAGAGAGAGAGAGAAAAAAAGAAAGGGACAGAGGAGGAGGGAGCGGGGGCATCAAAAAGAACAGAGTACATTCGCTGTTTTCAATTTGCTGTCTGAGGACAGGCACAGCTGACAGCGCTGACCAGCGGCCACCTAAAAATGAGGCCCGGGGCCAGGCTACTGTCCCCTCCACCCCCGGGGCCCCCTTTTGTGCCGATGCCACCACGAGGGGACTTTTCTCCTTCCGTCCTCCCTGTAGCCTGGTTAACTTACAACTGAGCGGTAAAGCTGACGTTTGCCTGATTTAATAAAGCCTTTTATCCCAGGGATGGCTGGGGAGGCAGAGTCCCCATAGGCCGGGGAGGAGGCCCAGGCCTCAGAGGAGGCATTTCCAGAGCGGGTAGGGAAAGGGAGGGTCCTGCGCGCACACACACACACACACACACACACACACACACACGCACGCACGCACGCACGCATGCGCACACGCTGCCACCAGGGTGGCCTCGGGTCCCCTGAGGTTTGTGGCTGCAGCGGTCAGGCAGAGGTGTTGGGGTCCTGCGCTGGGTCTGCACCCGAGGCAGATTCTGGAAAGCCTTGTTGCTCTTCGTCTCCTCCATCACTGCCTCTTCACCCGGAAAGGGAGCCTAGCTGCAATTTGATCTTCAGCAAAACAAGGACTTGGAAGCAGTGTATCTGCTGGGTGCCCAGGCTGGCACCCCGCATGCTCCTGGCCGGCCTCTCCTCCTCACCCGCCTGCGCTCAGAGCTTAGGGGGCTGCTCTCTAGGGGGGGGGGCGACCTGCCGTGCTGGCTGGGTGTGGTTCTCACCTCTGCTCACCTCCGGTTCAAATCCACACCCTTGCTTTCTCTGGAGGCAAATACAAGGTTAATGGAGGATCTGGAGGGAAGGCACCTGCCCTCCGACCCAGCCGGGCACACTCCGCCCCTGCTGGGCTCCCACATTCTGCCAAGTCTCTGGCCGGCACCACCACCCTGGGGACCGTGGCCTCTGCTCCGCTCCCCGGGGCCCTGGAGTACTGAGTCTCATCACCGGGGTTTGATAACTGCCAGGAATCGTCCAGCGGTGGCCGCTGGCATTGAGTTGTGGGTCTACGAAGCGTAGCTGACTTAGGGTCTGAGAGAGGAAAACGTGCTCGGGTGTAAGCGGCAGGCGGGGCAAGGCCGCGCTCTCGGTGGGTTCCGGGGATCTTCCGGGCGCGGAGAGTTGGGCCCAGAGCGCCCCCTCGGGCAGCGAGGTGAGCTCGAGGCAGGAGCGCCCCCCCCCCCCTCGCGCGCATGCCCCTTCCGGGAAGCCAGGCCCGGGCTGCGTACATCGGCCGGTTTCCGCGTGTGGTGGAACTGGTCGCGTTTTCAAACCCCACACAATGACCACTTGTAATGACCACATTAGCATCGTGGAGCAATATATCTACAATAAATTAAGACTGCTTTGTAATTAGCACTGATGATCACAGCTGCCGAGACAAATGGCATATGTGCTAATTAAATAACTTGTCACTTGACTGTTAAACAAACAACTCAGCCTCTTTGCATTACAAACCACCATCCCGCACCCCATCGGCAGCCGCCCCCCCCCCCACCATGGTGGGGAGCCCTGTCTACACAGAGGGACAGGCAGCAGGAAGCTGCCTGGACCGCAAGTCTCCCCTGACAGTGAAAGCTTCCCGGGAAAATGACAAATGTCCGGGAGGACAAACCGCCACTGCGATCACATTTGGAAAACATCCCACCTCGATGAAAATCTGCAAACGCCGCAGATGGGCCCGTGTGGATCAGGCAGTCCAAGCCTCGCAGCCACCGAGGGCACAGCCACAGCTACCCCATCTTCTGTCTTCATCCACAACCGCCTCTTGCTGGCGGTGCTGCTATTGTTTATAGTTTGAGTAGTTTCTAAAGCCAAGTTGTGAGATAAAGGTTAGTGAGGACCACTGCTAGCCCACATAGTGGCTTTCGGGTCCTGGGGAGGGGGGGTCCAGCCCTGCGCAGGACGTAGGCTTGGCAAGGCGCTTGTGCAGTGAACATCCTGTGTATCCATTCTGGCAGTCCCGTCTCAGTGGTCTCTGAGACAGGAGAAGTTTGGGTAACTTAGAACCACGGAAAATCCAAGTCACTTGTTGTCATGCTCCTTCCTTCTCTGCCCTTGCATCAGAGTTGCAAACTGAGAGGACCGATTTCCCCTTCCTAGTCCTGCGTCTGCTGTCAGACAAGCAAAGCTGAGCGTGGGGCCCAGGATGGGACTGTTCAGCCAGTCCCACGTAGAGAGGTTCCACGGCTCAGGGAGCGTGAGAGCAGCCTCGCTGGGAGGCTTCCTGAGGGCAGCACCCTGGATAATTCACCTCAGGCTTTCAGAATCTGACATTTGGCCTAGACGCTCATAACGAAGCCAGGTTCATCAGCAAGAGGGTGTTTCTTCCCTGCCCCCCCATCTCTTTCACTTTCAGTACTGGCTATGGAACCCAGGGCCTTTGCACTGAGCTACACAGTCCCAGCCCTTATTATTATTTTTACTTTGACACAAGCTAAATTGATACATTCCCCAGACTGGGCTTGAACTTGAGATACTCCTGCCTCAGCCTCCCACTCTGCTGAGATTACAGGCATGCATTTCTTTCGGCACCTTAAAGGGGGCTTTATGACTGGCCAAGGTCTTGTGCACCTCCCAAGAGGGCACTGCAGAAATCTGGAGGGTTCTTCAGGGAGATGACATTGTGCAAGACCATACAAACCTGGGACACAGAGGAGCCAAACTACTCCTCACCCCCCAGCACAGCCAATAGACCTTGTCTAGTCTTCGGGAAAATTCACTATATTGTGTACCAATGCCCCAAGTTAAGACGTTTAACATTCAAAGTCAATTATTTATCTGATGTCCCTAAAACACAAGTCATGTATGTATGTATAACTTAGGGGTACGCTACAGTGTTTTGCCACAACTTTTTAGAATTTTGAAAAATATTCTCAGCATGCTAAAAAAAATCTATTTTCTATCAGAAGGCGTTTCACCATTTGAAGACAAAAAGTACTTAGATGAATTCTCACATAAACACAGCCTCTGCTTAGCTTTTTCTCAAATCTTCCTTTTACACTCTTTAGGCAACAAAGTCCAATTTGTTTGGAACTTTTTACTTTCATATTTCTAGACATTCTATTTCTAAGGCATTTCTTTTGTTACATTTCACAACACACTACCTGAAGTTTTTGCTTTTGTTTTTCAGTTGCACAAGGGTTGGATCCCAGGGATTTCATACTGAGCTGTATCCTCAGCCCCTTTTCTATTTTTACTTTGAGACAGAGACTCACCAAACTGCTGTGTTGTCCAGACTGGGCTTGAATGCCAGATCCTCCTGCCTCAGCATCCCACAGTGCTAGGATTACAGGCATGTGCCATCATCCCCAGATTTAATTTTTTATAATTCAACTATTCCATTTTAATTTTCAAGAACTCTTTTCTCTGGTCCATTTCATATCCTTTCATTTTGTTTTGGTTTCATGAACAAATGTGTTTTTTGATATTTCTGAAGAGCAGTAGTTTTTTTGTTTGTTTGTTTGTTTTTAATGTTTCCTTGTCCTTACATGTCCTGAATTTGCTCTGTGTCCTCTGGGATCATTTCTGTTGGTTTGTTTTAGTCTTTATCTTTCTTGTTGGAGTTTGCCTCAACTGCCTGAATAGCTGGGTGGCACATTAGCATCTGAGGGTGAATCACTAAGTATCCAACTGCATCTGAGTCCTGGCTTTGCTTTGAGTATGAGATGAACAGCTACTGTCAGAGCCAGTGGTCCCCAACCAGAGAACTAAGAAATCGATTTTTCATTATGTGTCCCCTCCGCTCTAGCTGTGCAAGTTCCAAGACTGCAAAGGTTTGTTTGTGTATTCACTGCAATAGCTTCAGTGCCTAGGGACAGTGCCTTGCACCTGATCTTTGTTCATCAAAAATACTTGGACGAACAAAGGAAAAATGAAGACTTTTACACAGACCATAGAGTTGGTGCATGCCTGGGAGAGGGGGTTTTCTGTCTTAGAGTTGTAGGAAAGCTTTTGGAGGCCTAGAGGCTTGAGCAGGATGCTAAAGGATCATCAGGTTCAGGCAAAGAAAGGAGGGAGAGAGGAGAGCAGTGGGTTTCAAAGACTGACTTCCTGGGCCTTAAAGACCATCTACCTAGCACTTTTCTAGCAGGGGGCCATTAATCATTTATTATGGTTTAGATATAAAGTGTCCCCTCAAGTCTCATGTTTTGGGGGATTGACCCATAATACAGCAATATTTACAGGTGTGGACTAGAGAGAGAGGACTGGATCTTGTTCTTGAACCCCTCCCAGTAGCCATGAGTTCAGCAGCTTTCCTCCACCCCGCCCTTCTGCCATGATATTTCTGCCTGGGAGCCACCGAACCATGGACTGAACTCTCAGAAACTATATGCTAAATAAGCCTTTATTCCTCATTTAACTTAGTAGCATCAGGCATCTTGTCTCAGAAACAGAAATCTGACTAGTAACTACATTTATGTCATGAACTCAATTTAGTTGTATTTGACCAGCAAGTTTTTAAAAATAGGAATATTAAACTACATCATAGATACTTATGATAGATTTGTAAGGATTTCATTTCAGGGGTGTATGTTTGTGGGTGTGTGCCTTCAAGATCAATTGGTGAAGAAAGTTTGAATAATACTATCTCGAATCCATCATATCCTGGGCTTTTCTTAGTTGGTATTTTCTCACTGCTTCAATTTCATCATTCATCATTGGATTATTACAGATTTTTAGATCTTCTTGGTTCTTTGGTAATTAATATGTATCTAAGAATCTCTCCAATTCTTCCAAGTTCTCCAGCTTTTTGGCATATAGATTTATAAAGTAGTTGCTAATAACTTTCTGGATTTTAGTGGTGTCTGTTGTTATTTCATGTTTTAAATTTATAATTCCCTTGACGTGTCTTTTCTGTATTGGTAAGATTGGCTAAGGTTTATCAATTTTGTTCATTCTTTCAAAGAACAAGCTCTTTAACTCACTGATTCTTTGTACTGTGTTTTTCAGTCTCCATTTGTTGATCTGTACTTTGGTTTTAATAATTTCCTTCCTTGTATAAGCTCTGGATTTAGAATATTCTGGGGTTTTTTTTTTAACACCTTAAGGTACATTGTTAAATTATTCATTGGGCTCACTCTGTTTTTCTGATGTGGGCATTCACAGCTATAAGCTTCCCTTGTAGGACTGATTTCACTGTGTCCCGTAAGTTCTTGTATGTTGTATTGGGATTTTCATTTAATTCTAGAAACTGCCTTCTTTCTTCATTCATGTCTTCTGCGACCCATTGGTTATTCAAGATGTGTTGTTTAATGTCCATGTGTTTACATAGTTTCTGTGGTTTCCTTTGATATCGATTCCTAGTTTCATTGCGTGTGTCTTGGGGTCGGCCTCCCTTCAAGTCTAGGAAAACCCTGTCTGGTGAATGTCCTTTACCGTGCAGGACAGTCCAGTCCCGTGATTCCTCTCCAGGACTCTTTAGGGGAGCTGATCACTTCCTGGGTTGCCTCAGATTGCTGAACTAGAGACTGTCTCGTGCCCTTTTTTCACTCAAATAAATTATATCAATCCCTTCCTATTTGGCAAATTGTAAAGACACCAAATAAGATGATATTCAGAATTTACAACTGATAGCATATCTATTCACATCTATTTTCAGTAGTTTTTAAAAAGAAAGGCTTTTTTCCCACACCCCTGCCTCTCTCCAATCCTTCCTGGAGTTCCCTGTCTTAGTTGACAGATAATTCTCTTCCCCTCTTTTAATACTTTTCTCTGCATCCGGGAGCAACACAGAGAGTATCTGGTTGTTGGAAGAAAGTTTGCTTCAGCTCACTGTTTCAGAAATTTTAGTCCATGGTGACTCGTCCTCACTGCTTTGAGACTGTGACAGCATAGTACATCATGGCAGAAGACTTCGGTGGAGGAGGCCCATTCACCTCTTAGTGGCCAGAGAGCAGAGACAGGAAGAGGAGGGGCCCCGTGACATACCTCGTTCAGAGGCACATCGCCAGTGACCTGTTCTCCTACTTCCTGCCTCTTAGGGTCACACCACCATCCAATAGCACCACGGGCTGTAACTCAAAGGGTGTTCTCAATACATATAAGCTGCACCCAACCTTAAGAGCATCCCATGCTCAGTCTCCGCCTCTAAAGCAAGCTTCTGTTTCTGAAACCTGCAGACAGAACACCTGCCTTCTTCTACAAAACGGGATTCCCTTCCTTCTTATTCCCCTGAGTACCAAGGTAGCTCCCAGGAGCTCAGAGCTACTACTGAACGTGTCATCAACTTTCAGTATTGAAAACTTAATCTTCCATGCAGCAGTACTGAGGGGGGACCTTTAAGAGCTGACTGGGTCATGGACTAATTTTCTTTTGGTGGGGGTAGGTTAATCATCCCAGCAGTGAATTTCTTACAAAGGAAAATCTGTCCCTCTCCTTCCTTTCATCATGTGAACCATTATGATGACACCACAAGAAGCTCTCGATCTTGGTCTTTTCAGCTTCCACAACCATGGGGCAAACATGTAGATTATAATAATGTTCATTATAAATGACCAAGTCTGCAGGGTCGGACTACAAGTTCTAAGGAAGGAAGTGACAGGTGAATTATACCTGAGGTGCTTGAGGGAACACTGAGCATCTGCTCCATGTAAGCATGGGTGCAAGTCCTAACCCTAAAGAGATGCCTGTTGATGGAGATCTGCTCTGGCCCCAGAAGAATTAATGAAGACCAGTTTGGGCAAAGAAGCAGCAATCAATAGAAAAGGGCAAATCTGAGTTTCTTTCACCATGTGAGCTCTGCTATGTGCCACACATTGTGCTATCTGTCTGGCCACTTCTATTCAACACCTTTGATGAATGCTACACAGTGTACACAGTAGTTCAGAGCAAGCAGACCAAACAGATGGGGTGTCAAAAAGTTAAGAGAGTCTGATGTGAACAGCCACAAAATTTCACCATCTTCTGTTATTATTTCCTTAAAACATTTTCCTTTTTTTTTTTTTTTTTTTTTTTTGCTTTTTGAGACAGGGTCTCCCTTTGTAGTTTAGGCTGGCCCTGAGCTCACTATGGTGCCCAGGCAAGCCACCGCGAACTCAGCAATCCTCTTGTCTCTGCCTCCCGAGTGCTGGGATTACAGGCGTGAGCCACCATGTCCGGCATTGTGGTATGCGGTGTTGATTGTTGGTGGGCATGTTTCCATGCTCAGCATTATATGTGGTTATCGGGGATCGAACTCAGGACCTTGTGCTTGCGAGGCAGGTGCCGGAACCACTGAGCTAACCCTCGGGCCCCCTTTTTTTGTTTTGATTTTTTTTCTTATTGGTACATTCTATTGGCACATTATATACACACATCACAAGTACACTCCACACTGAGGATTTGTACCAGTATATGATACAATTTAATTCTCATTTTCCTCCCCCACCCCTATATACCAAACATTGTTTCTTTTTTTTACCATCAATATTTTTCTTTCCTCATTATTTACTCCTCAGCCCCATTACCCTTTGAATATTTACTATTTCATATCAGTCATGCATTCTAAAACACACTTATAACTGCAGTTTCTTATATCAGAGAAAATATACAATATTTACACATCTGTGATCTATTTATTTCACTTATGAGTATGTCCTGAAGGTACATCCATTTGAGTATACATGATTCAATCTCACCATTCTTTATGGCAGAGTAATATTCCATTTTATTTTTTTAAAACTCCACATCTTCTTTATTCAGTCTCCAGTTGATTGGCATTTCAGTTGTTTCCAAGACTGAGCTATCAAAAACAGCTGCTATAAACATGGGTGCACATATGTCACTATGATAGGAATCTTGTAATTCTTTTGTGTATATCCCCAGCAGGAAAATAGCAGGGTCAAATGGAACCTCTAATCCTAGTTTTTGGAGGAATCTCCACACTGATCTCCATAATGGTTGTACTAGTCTACATTCCCACCAACAGTGGAGAAAGGTTCCTTTTTCTCCACAACTTTGCCAGCATTTGTTGCTGGCTAATTTCGAGATAGCAGCCATTCTTTGTGGAGTGAGATGAAATCTCAGAGTTGTTTTCATCTACATCTCTCAAATGACCAGTGACACTGAGCATTTCTTCATACCTTCTTAGATGCTTTTACTTCTTCCTCTGAGAAGTGTCTGTTCTTTCAGATGACCATTTTTGAACTGGGTCTTTAAATTTGGGAGGACTGATTTTTTCAGCTCTTTATATGTTCTAGATAGTAGCCCTTTGTCTGAGGAATTACTGATAAAGATTTTTTCCTATATTGTTGATTGCCTTTTTGTTCTGCTGATAGTTTATTTTGCTGTGCGGAAGCTTTTTGATAGAAAGAGATCCCATTTGTTGATTTCTTCTGGTAGTTCTCATGCTATAGAGGTTTTGTTCATAAAGTCTTTCCTCTAAGCCAATGTCTCCAAGAGTTTTACCTAACTTGTTTTGCAGCAAGTTTAGTGTCTCTGTTTTAATATTTAGGTCTCTCATCCACTTCAATTTTAGTTTATTACACAGTGAAAGAGATGGATCTAGCTTTAGTCATTGGCAGGTTGAAACCCAATTTTTCCAGCACCATTTGTTAAAGAGGCTGTCTTTCCTGTATTGAGGATGTTTGGCTCCTTTGTCAGAGATGAGGTGGTGTAGTGTACCTGGCATTGTTTCTGGATCTTTTAATCTATTCCACTGATCCTCAGGTCTGTTTCTTTGCCAGTACCATGCCATTTTTATTACACTGGCTTTGTAGTAAAGTTTCAAGTTGGGAAAAGTGATACTCCCTGCAAAATTTTCCTTTTTTGGGGGGGGAGAATTTAAAAAATATTATTATTGAAAAGCTGAAAAATACAGGTGAGAAGTTGCCATTAATGGCACAATAAAAATATAACTGTTTTAAAATATGTTATTTATTTGTATTAGTACACATTTGCATTCCTGTGTGGAGTCAGTATGTGCACATAACACATCTTATTTTCTTCTTTCATTCTCTTCCTCTTCCCTCCCTCCATCTCTTGATCCCCTTCCCATCTGAAAAAAAGAGCTCTCTCTTTACTTTCTATGATCTATCTTTTATTTTTGCTCTTTTATAATTTGAGTTTCTCATTTAAGAGATATGGTGTGATATTTAAGTGTGTATATCTGATTTATTTCACTTAGCATTATGGTCTCAACTTACACCCATTTTCCTACAAATGATTCAAGTTTTCCTTTCTTTATGGCAAAGTAGTCCTCTTTTAATGGTTCTACATTCCTTTTCAATGATTTGTTTCTATGCTTTTACAGGTCTAATTTACATACAAGCCTATGATGTACTTCTCTGTTAACCATTGCTATGTGACTACTTTCTTACATGTGATGATTTTAATGGGTACATAATATTTCAGAGTAGATGGACCATTATTTTACCATTTCCCTTTTGATAAGCACTGGGATTGCTTTTCCCTGTTATAAATAAGCATCCTGAAGAACATACACATACACCTCATCCAGAAGATATATATCTATTCCATCCCCCATAACTGGACGTCTACATTTGAGAATACAACCAACCATAGATCAAAAATACAGTATTAGAAAGAAATTGTATACTAAACATGTACAGACTTCTTTTCTAAACCTAAACAATACAGTGTAACAACCATTTACCTAACAATTACCCTGCATTAGGTATCACAAGTAACTCAGTGGGGATTTAAAGTAGACAGACAGCGCTAGGTTCTGTGCAAATACTATACCATTTCTTTTAAGGGACTGTGGCTTTTGATATTTCTGGGGGTCCTAGAAGTGATCCCCCCATAGATGGCCCAGAAAGATTTTCCACAACTTTCAATAAAACAGGGAGATTTCTAGCTTCCAATAGCTATCCTTTAATGAGTTGGCTCTTGTATGATTTTGCTGCTCATGTAGTCTTGACAACAACCTTGAGGTAAGCATTGCTATGACCCTCATTTTACAGCCGTGGCAGTGGAGAAATATGGCTCAGAGAGCTCATGGAGCTCGCCCAGTGCTAAGCAGCAGCGGAGAAGCCATTCAAACCAAGGAGCTGACTCCCAACTCCTTTCTCCTTGCCAGTGGCTCTGGGCTTCCTCCTGCTCCGCTAACTATGCTCAAGGATGCACTTAGTGCAACGAAATAAAAAATTACAGAAAGTCTGCATTTTATTCCCATCTTATCCACCCTGCCCCTGAGTTTTCTCCTTATGATGGTTGTAAAACTACTCTAAAATTAGCAGAATGCAAGAGAGGAAGCTGGGCTTTGTGTTTTCAGTTTAGTTCAGCTCTTTTGAATAAGGACTCCCTGTTTTTCTACCCTGGTCACGCAGTAGGCCTGAATTGTCCCTGAGTAGAGGGGAGAGATTTATGGACTGCATCTTGGTCCAAGTCAGAGAGAAAAGTATTCTTTAGAAAGACATCTTCTGATGATTATTTTGAGAGACTTTCTGGTAATCCCTAGCCAATCTGCATGTTACTAGGAATCATTTTCTCAAAGCAGGGATCCAGGAAAATAGCTTTACATAATAACAGTAGCTTGATTTGATGACTTCAATTTGGTCCTTGCTGTTGAATTAAAGGTGAAGCCTTTGGAAGTTTGACAGAACAGTACACAAGACGGGAATGGTAAAGTGAGGCCAGTGCTGGTTTCAACCTGCACATCCTCATCACTCCTAAGGCGCAGAGGGTTGCAGGCGAGATGGAGGAGTCCAGCCCCTGATAATCTCCTTACCGCTCGGGATGACTTATTGGTCTCCTCTGTGCACTGGGTGCACTAAGCCTGACTAATATCCGTTAAGACTTCTTGGCAGTGTCTTCCTGAAAGGCAATTTTCTTTCTCATGATGTGGTAGCGTTCCTTTGTTCTCCTGCTCCACAAAATGCCGATAGATTTTGGTTGTGTTTGGCCATTTTGAGCCAAAGCAACACATTAGAAAAATTGTAGTTATTTTCAACTTACAGAAGAATCCCCAAAGAGTCCAGAGCTCCTGTAGATCTTTCGCCAGCTTCCTCTCTCCGCATCTTACATGCCACAGAGCATTTATCACTTGCCGTACATCATTGACTAAAGCTCAGAATGAAGGCACACAGCCAGGTTGGCAGCTATTGATTGCTCTTGCTCTGCTCCCAGACCCTCACTGCATTTGGTAGGCACGTTTCCTGAGTTTCCTCCCAGCTGTGATAGCCCCTGGCCCTCCCTTGACTTCATGGCCTTAGTGGCCACTTTGAGGGCATTTGTCAGCCATTCTGTAAACTATGCACCTCGATTTGAGTTTGTGTCTGTTGTGTCCTTGTTACCAGGAAGCCACGTCCCGAGGCAACGAGGAAAGGTCTTTTACATCCTATGTCTGTGGCTCTTGGTGTCCTTGATGTATCCGTCAAGACACAGGCTCCGTGAAGTACAGCTGGAACTCACTGTAAAGTAGACACAGAAAGAGTCACGCCTTCGAGTGAAAGGTGGTCTGTGTCACGGAGGGCTCTACACTGAGGGCTAGTTTGGGTATATGTTTATATTCAAAAGTTACTCCTGGGGTTCAGAGAGTCAGGATAATGAGGATGCTGATCAGCATCTTAGAAGTCACTTTAGAATTGCAAGATGTCTCTCTGTTCTTTCCTGACGGTCAGGCACTTTATTCATGTAGAAAGCTTATAAAAGGGAAGTTCTTCATTTAAACCCAGTCCCAGCTCAAGGCAGGTGGGTCCTTTCCTGACACCACTGGGCTGGAGGTCACGGCACTCAGGAGTTCTGTGTGCTTTGTCTGGGCCTGGATGGCCAGGTGCCAGGTGCTGGAAGGAATGTGACAGCAGGTCCATTTAGAAGGTCGGGTTGCTCTGTGTACTTGCTTTGGGTCCAAGACTGACTTGTGATTTTAAATGATTGAAGTCTTTCTTTACTTCACTTGAAATGCCTGCTCTTTTAGACCCCTTGTCTCTCAGGCCCACCGATGTCTAACTAGCTGCTCACCATCCTCATCACCATGTTGTAAACAGCTAAGCCTGACTAATAGGCAGTTAGGGAAGGCTGGGCTCCTGAGAGAGTCTGTGTAGAAGATGACACCAGGGTCGCAACCAATGATAAAGCAGACCCAAGTCTCCTTGTGAGATGCGGTCAATGGATGGAAAATTACCAAGAGGAATCTGCAGGGGTCACGGGGAGTACCTGACATGGTCCACTGAAAGAGCTTGCAGAACAGGGGCTGGGAGACCAGGTCTCGCCTGCGGGATGGTGGCAGGTGAGTGCCGCAGTCCGCTTGGTAGACCAGATGCCAAGGGGAGAATTCTGACTACACGGACAATAGTGTAAAGTATCCTTGGTAACGCTGGACAAGCCCAGCACTCCAGGCCCAACTCACAAGGACTGAGAAGAGCCCATCTGGAGTTTGGTCCAGTAGCGGCTGCCTGTTCCATGTCCTGGTCAGCAGCAGACCCCGTGGACAGCTGTTCTGGATGCCAGTGGGATCTTTCTGAAGAATTCACCAAGTAAAGAAGATTTGCAACTCAGAAAAATCATGGTGGCAATTTGCACTCCAAATTCATTTCTCTCTCTTTTTCTGTTTCTGTTTGTTAAAAACAAACATGTTTGCAACGGATTAGGATTAAAAAATAAAGAATGAGGAAACTAACGCAAATGAGAGCAATGGGGACCTAATGCCCGAATGGTTACCTGACCGGGGCCTGGTCCAGGAAGCTCCTGCTTGACAGAGAACCTAATAGAGAGAGAGGGACATTTTTTTTTCTCTTGCATGTTTTTATTTCTATTTTGTGACAGTAAATGTGTTTTTCTCAGGGTCTGCAAAAAAAGAATATCAACTTTTTTTTACTTAATCTCATAATTCATTCTTCCAGATCTGTTTGTACGAACGTATCCTTATTTGTCAAGAAGCCCCCGCTAAGATCTTGGGAGAAAGTGAATGAAGAGGAGGGAAAAAGGATGGACTTAACCTAGAACTGTCAGCACAGATTTGCATGGAAGGTGGCAACACATGAATGATGTCTATATCAATTTGTTAAAACTCACTCCCCCCCTCTCCCTCCCTCCCTCTCTCTCTCCCTCCCTTTCTCTCCCTTTCTCTCTCTCTCTCTCTCTCTCTCTCTCTCTCTCTCCTCCTCCTCCTCCTCCTCCTCCTCCTCCTCCTCCTCCTTTCTCTCCTCTCTACTCCTTACTTTTTATTTTCTTGAGCCAGGCAATCTATACCACACCAGGTACGAGTTTCTTTGCTCAGAGGTAAAATGTACACAGCTGAAAGTGAGCCAGGCTGGTAGTACTGAGCAAGTGCTGCTGGCCGCCGGTACACGAGTATCCTCAGTGATCTTTGTGGATTTGAGCTGCATGGTCCAGCCGATCCACGCAGGGGATTTACAGCAAATACACTGGCCCTTCGTATCTAAGTTAACACATCCATGAATGCAACCAACTACTGAGGAAAAAAATATTTGGAAGAAAAACTGTGCCTGTACTGAAAATACACACTCTTTTCACTGTTATTGTTTCAGCAATACAACTTCTACTAGGTATTATAGATGAACTAGAGTTGATTTAAAGCATAGCAAGGACGTGTGCCGGTTACATGCGAATGCGATGCCATTTTACAGATGGAACGTGATTGTTCATGGATCCTGGTACCTGCAGATGGTGAGGACGTCTTGGCACCATCCCCTGTGCACTCTCAGGGGTGACTTGTTCACCTTCTGTGTGGTCTGTTCATGTTCAAATCTCACATTTTACTTGTCTTTGTCTTAGGGGCTCAATAAATGTTTCTGAGTTTCAGAAAACAAAGTATAGTTTTTCTTCCCAAAATGTAAAAAGAAATAGGTTCAGTGTTCCAAGAAGAGATATATGATAATGACAGAAGGTACTATAAAATAAAAAGAAAGAAAGAGAAAAGGAAGGAAAAGAAAAATCTATTTCACATAACAAAAGTCAGGGCTATTTACCTGTGTTTAATTCATGCTTAGATTGTAATGAAAAGTGACCCAAAAAAGTTTAGTTCATGTCTATAAAACTCTTGATAAAAGCTTTGACTGACTTTAAAATCAATTTTGGAGCCCGGTGCCTGTAACCCTCACACTTTAAAGACTGAGGCAGGTAGATCCCCATGAGTTCAAGCCCAACCTGGCCACACAGTGAGTTTAAGGCCAGCTTGCACTAGAAAGAAACAAACATTAGGCATGTAATTACACAAAATGTCTTTTGTGTTATTTTGCCAAACAACAAGGTATTATTTGAGATTCCCCTCCCCCAAATCTGTGCAAACAGTCTCCCAACCAAATGGGAATGGGGTAGACTCTGACTGGAGCGCGTCTGTGTGAGTTTCTTCCTGCAGACGGTGAGGCAGGGGAGCACGTTAGGAGACGCTCTCAGTAGCATCTCGCCTCCCTCAGCCCCACACATGTCTGCAGCCCCCCCCCCGCGAAGGCATCACACAAACGTCTCCACAGCAGCTGGACCGCTGGTCCCGGGCAACCAGTATGAGGCCAACAGAATGGACGATTGATGACGAGCCTTGGAGAACAGCCCCCGAGTCCGGGAGCCAGACGGTTCCTTGCACAGAGTCAAAAGGCTATGGGTGGGCAGTCCGTTTGGGGGCAAGAACCAATATCCCACCAGCACATGCTGTCTTTTCTGCTCTGCACAGCCCTGGTATTGTCTGTGCTAGAATGCTGCCGCTGTCCTCCGTGGCCGCACACAAGGCCCGCTGCTGTCTTCTGTGGACGACTCACCTAATTCTGAGAGCACTGCTATTCCAAACAGACCCGACTCAGACGTGCAGAGGAAGGAATGAAGAATTGAATTTTTTAATTTTTTTGTGTGTGTGACTAGTCCTTATCCTCCAAGAAAGTCTGGGAATGTAAGAAGCCATGACCCACAGCTCCTTTCCTGGACAAAGAGAGAAAAGTGCGAGGAGAGGCGCATGTCAGGCTCATGTCAGTCTGGGTGGAGAGCGGACAGGACTACGGGGGCCGGATCCAGTTCTCCTGGGTTTGTGGCCCTTCCGTGGGAAGGCGAGCTGATTTTCCATGTAGGCCATCCCATCCGTATTTTATTCCTGTGGAGTCTCTGTTAAATAATTTTTAAATTTAAAGTTACTAACACAAGTGACTTGGTAAGGTACAGAGGGTAGGAAAGGGTAGGCAGAGAGACTAATAAATAGGGCGATAGAATTGCTTAAACTGGGCACAGTGTCTTAGAAGCTTCCCTTTGAGTTAAAACTATCTTTTGTATTAAGCAAAAACTAAAACATGGTACATAGCTTTTTATATTTTTGGCAGTACCAGGTATCAAACTCAGCACCTTGCACTTTCGAGGCAGGTGCGAGGCCACTGAGCTAAATCCCTGGCCCCATAAACATTTTTAATTTCAATAATTTTCTGCATGTTTCTGTTATTTTACATAGCAAGTTTTCATTTCTTTATCATATCTCTGGATTTTTATTGACATATATAATATTTGAACATTTTGACAAGTGTGTGGATTTAATATTGTGTGCTTTACCACAGCCCTAAGTACTTAGCATCTTTAATAAATAAATATTATATACTACACCAATATTCTATAATTTGTTTCTCCTTTGTCCATTGCTAAACCTTTAGTCTATTTCTAGCTTTCCACTAACATAAATAACATTACTATAAATATATCAGTGCATATATCATTTATTCCTTTAAATCACTTCCTTGAAATAAATTCCAAAAAAGAAGATTAGGGGGTCAAAGAGTACAAACATTTTAATGACCTTTGACCCACTTTGATGGCCAATGCCCTCAAAAGGCTTTGTGCCAATTTACAAAGAATGATATATCTGTCTTCCCCATAGTCTCACAGGCAATGAGCTATAAGATTTTCCTCAATTTTTATTTCTTCAATTTCAGTTGATTGAGATCAATTGTGATGCTATTAGATTATAAGTAACTATATGATCAATGATTATTTAATACTGTTTAATACACAGGAAACAAAAAGCAAGCTGAATGAAACATTTCTCAGTACTAAAGAGAGCCCTTGTAGATTGAATATCTGCAATCAGGCAAAGCTTCAGTCCTGAGAACAATGCAGTTGGTTCAGGAACAAGTCGAATAACATCAGCATACCAGAATCAAATAGCTTAGTTTTCATTTCATAAATACATTTACACATGTATAAAGGTCTAAACTCTGCCAGAAATGAATGCTCACTTATGTAATAAATGCCCAAATTAATGATTTTGACCAGCAAACATTTTACTGTCTGTGACCTATTGCAAAGAGGTCCAATTATTTCACAGCGGCTTTTTCCATTTTCTTCCTCGGCCTCAAGCTATCCTGGCTAGACAGAGAGAGAAGATAAAAGAGTAAACTAGCAGGGGCCAGAGGCTCTCTCTTTCCTTTTATAAATTTGGCCTTTGGCCTGGCTCCATTTTCTGAAAATAGTTTGCACCAGAAATGGGAAGTTGTTAGCAAACACACTTTACAGATGGCGTGATTAAATGAAAACTCCCCAAAGATTTAATTCTTCAGCTCAAATATTGTTCCTTCTTAAAATTATGTCTTAGGATTTTGGTTACCCCGTCTCACATCGAGAAACCCTATTGCTGAAGTCCACAGACTGAATGACTGAGTCAAAAACACCAAGTTTATGGGCACCTGAGGTGTGCAGTAGAAGGGTCCCAGAAAACGTACCGATGCCCGGGGAAGAAAATCCCCTTTAGCTAGCTGAGCCTCCATCCCTTCTCTCCCTAGCCGGACCACATTAGAAAGTGCGCACTTAAGCACTAGCAGCGCATGCGCCTGAGAAGTAAGGACATACACATTATATTCGCAGCCCGTTCTGATCATGAAAGGTGTAAACCAGGAAGTACAAACGCTAGCTTACACCCCCCCCCCCCCCGACTTCCCATCACCGCCATCCATGAGGAAAAGAAGACAACATGCTGGAAATCGAGCCCAGAGCCATCAGGAAAAGGAAGAGCCTTTTGATTTGCCATGAAATAGAAAAGGTCCCGGGTTTCCTTGATGGACTGGCGGGTGCGAGCAGCCACAGCCTTGCTTGCGGCTGGCCTGTGCCACTGTTGGTGACCTGCAGTTGTGGCAAAGCTGGGGTCACCCTGCTATCCTTCAGCCCTGCTCTGGGGCTGCTTCTTAGGAGACCAGCAGGGCTGGGCTAGGGAAAGACCAGTGATCGAGCCACTGAGAAGGGTGGATGGGAGGAAGACAGGCCACCGTCACTTACAGGGACCTTCGCTTAAAGGGAGGACTGTGTGGGCACAGGGTCTGGTACAGAGCTAGTTCAGCTCCAAAGAGAGTGTCTGTCAGAGTCCAAGGCCCATTCAGCTAGGACGGTTGGCTAGTTCCCACCTCTGTCTCTCCCTTTTCTTCTCTTGATCCACCTACATGCTTCTCTTCTTGGCCTCCACCATCCTCCGTCACTTTGAAAAGTAAGCCAAGTCTAGAAGGAGGCTCTCCCAGTGACCCTCCTGCAGCCCAGGAACTCATCCAGCCCAGAGCCCCGGCCTCAGGCGCCGCTTCGAAGGAGAGACATGTTCATGTACACACACACACCCCTGTCCCTCAGAGCCGCTCTTCCCCTCCCCCTCTCCAGCACAGTCATCCACTTCTGACCTCAGAGAGCACTTTGTGTACACTTGGTTGAATACGCACCCCACTGTGTGCACATTGTTCCTGCGCTCCCTTCCCAGGGGGCCCACGAGCTCACTGAGATGTGTGGACAGACCTGGCTTCCTCGGCTGGTGTCCTGCGAGCCAGGTAGCACCTGACGTCCCTGAGCTGCTGGGAGACAGTCCCCTTCTCTGTGCTGCAGTGAACTATGTGCCCTGAGCTGGCTCACTGGGGAGTGCCTGCGCCTGATGGACGCCCTCGCTAGACGAGACTCCGGCCGCCTAACGCTTCTCAGGCGCTGTGGCACCAGGATGAGAAACCCCTTTTCTGGGCCCGACAGAATTCCTCCAGAATCATTTTGGTTATGGCCAAAAGCCAACACCCTTGTGTAGGCACAGGGTATAAACCTTGGCCTGAGCCAGGTGACCTCGGGGCACCTGGTATCGCTCTCCTGTTCTTTTGCCTCTGAGGCAACACATTTTATTGAGACTGTGCAGGGCTGATGACTCTGGTTCGTCACGTACAGTGTGAGAAGTGGGTCTGTGCAAAAGTATCACAGAGGTGCATGCCCTGGTTAATTAAAAAGCACACACTGAGACTTGCACGCGTGTGTGTACGTACACACACACACATAGACACCTAACACTGACCCACAAACATACAAGCCAGGCATGGTGGTGCACTATAGTAATAACAGGACTCTGGGAGGCTGAGGCAGGAGAACCTCAAGTTTGAGACTACCCTGGGAAACTTAGCAACTTAGCCGGACCCTGTGGGCAGAGGATATATGAAGACCCTGGACTTGATCCTAAGTACTACAAGCTCTTCTCCCCAGTATCTCTGGATTTTGTGATGTTTGTACTTTTAACCTTTCTAGTTTTCTGTGATTTCTTCATTCATTTTAAATAACGGTCATGTCCACACCTGATCTTTTCACAGAGCTCTACAGACGTGTACGTGCAAGGCTTGACCAGTTTACGGTCAGCACTGATCCCAAAGCCAAAGCGTTGTCACAGAAACCCACCTCTGGCTCCTGGGACCCTGGTTCCAGCCTCCCGGCCGGGGACATTCCCAGAGCCCCCCTTCCTGAGGGGCAGCAGCTGCCCAGCTCGGAGGTGCTGGGGGCTGAGGGCTCCAGAGGGTACCTGGAGGCCCAGGCCCGCCCAGCGGCCTTCCTTCCTTGCCACACGCTGTGCTGGCCAACAGCTGCGCGGCCGGCCCCTCTCCCAGAATCTGTGTGGCCATTCACGGGGAGGGAGGCAAAGAAGGTCGCATTATACTAGGTAAAGCTTATCATCCGCATCTGCCAAAGCCACGCACTTCCCTCCCTCCCTGTCCCTCGGTCCCCAGCAGCTTCCCTCCCCCTCTCTGACCCTCTCTTGTGGCTTTTCAATAGCGTGTGCTCTTTTTTTTCTTTTCCCCTTCTTTCCGATCAAGACAAGGTTGTCTCTCTGGGTGGAGAAAGGCCGTGTGTTCATGGAGCGCAGCTGCGGCTCAGAGGTAGTGTCTTGGCCAGTTATGAATTTGCCTTTGCTCCCGTGGGGAAACAGGGAGATTCTTCAGCTCCCCCCACCCCGACTGAAATTGATGTGATTTCTCTGCCAGTGGCACCCAAGGAACTGTTTTGTTCCATTTCCTCCCCTTTCAGGCTGAGCCCTATTTATGCGCGGAGCTGGGGCCCTGCCATTAGGGATCATTGTCGTCACCACCAGTGGCTGTGGCCGGCCAAGTCCAGCAGCTGTGCTTTCTTGCCTGCCCTCCCCGAGGTTTATTTCCTTGACAACATGGTCTTGTTTGGCCCAACTTTCTTAGTCTTTCTCTTCGTCTTTCTCCCGCATCCCGTTTTTCCCGCCTTTCCCGACATCCTCCTTCCTTGTTTTTGTGGGGTTGCAAATTAGAAAGCGAAAACGTGTGTATGTGCAAACGTGTGAGTGTGTGACTTGGCCGCAGTGGACGGGGGATTGGAACTGGAGGAAGATAAAGACACCAGGAGTTAGAGGGAAGATACAGAGGCCGGGGTGGGGGTGGGGGTGGGGGTGGCAGGTTTTCACCATAAAGGACAAGGTCGCTGGTTCGGTTGTTAAGGTCTCCAAGGCTGGCAGTCCTCACCAAGCCAAGTGTGCAAGGCTCCACCCCGGCATGTCACATGGAACACCTAGGTGGCCCGAGGGGACCCCTGACCCCTATATCCTGTTCCTTTCTCCCTGCTTTGCCACTTTTCTCCTCGATAAAAGGAGAGAGTGAGAGATAATTAACAAAAAACATGGCCCAGTACAATGAAACCACTGGCCTCGGCTGGCAAGAAATGTATCCTGGTTTTCTAGGTAAACTTTCTCCCATCAATCTTCCCTTTAACCTCCCTGTTCGCGGAAGCAATAGGAACACCCCGCCCCTCCCCTGAGCAAATGCTTTCTTTTGACTGGAAACAAAAAGGAGGCTCAGCTAAGAGGAGGTGAAATCTGGGTGGTATGCCAGCACAATGGGGCCGCTGTTCCTGGGCCGGCTTGTGTTTTACAACAGGGGAGGGGTGAGCATGAACGGTCTGATGATGGAGACAATCCCCCCGATTCAGGCTACAAACGCATCTTCTATGCCACACGGAGCCCCGACAGAAAGGCCCGGAGTGACAAAGAGCATTGGGCGGGGACAAGGAAAACAAAACGTGTTCAGCTAAAAATCTCTCATGTCCTACGTGTCCCACGAAGGGGATCTGTGCAGAGAGCCTTGAGGAGTCGGAGGCCACATCTGAATAGCTTTATCTGGACTCTGATTTATTGACGAGGCTTAAGCCACTCGCTAGAGAAAGGCCTGAGGGTTTCTTTGTCTTCCGGACGAAGTACAATAGGGCCACAAGGGCCAAGATCTCTTGGGATGCTCTCGGGTCCTGCCTTTCTCTTGCCCTCTCTTCCCTGCAAATGCCAGCAGCAGTGAAAAACGACCGGTGGTGTGCCTGGGAGTGCTGGGGACAAGGCTGGGCCACTTGAGGTCTCCTTAAGAGGGTATTATGGTCAGGGAAAATATTTGTGCGGTGAGGATGGCACACTCCATTTCATTAATGGCTCTCGGCGGCCCTAGATAATCATCCCCCTCCTGGCTGTCAGGGGCACAGTCAGCCAATTCAAGATCCCCTTGGAGGAAGCACCCTTTCTGCTGCGCCCAAGATGGGGACATTGTGTTCACCTACTTGAGCAGGGGGGAAAGGACCGCGGGCAGCCTGCTTTGTAAATTATCATTCTATCAGGGCCAGAGAGAGCCTTCTCTGGCTGGAACCCCCACCAGTAAGTGGGCCAGACGGTGGGGAGGAGCCCAGGGGAGATGAGCTGCCGAGGAGTCATTTCCCCCAAATCCCACACCCCACGGAGGCCTCTCTCTGTGTCGGGGAACAGCCCTGCTTAGGGAGCCCAAGAGGGCCCTGCTTCGCCTTTGAGGAGAAGAAAAGGGCCCTGACTCTCACACAACTGCTAACGGCCTCACTCGGGGCTCTGCCCTGACACCTTTCTCTTCCTCATGTCCTCCAGCCCCAGGCTGCCTCCAGCCCCGGACAGCATCGAAAAGAGAAAGGAAAGAATGGAGAGAGGGAGAGAGGGAGGGAAGGGGAGAGAAAGAAAGGGAAGGGGAAAAGAGGAGGAAAGGAAGAAAGAGGAGGAACGAAGGATAGGAGGAGAAAGGAAGGAGAGAGGAAAGGAAAGGAGAAATGGAAGGGAAGAAAGAAGGCAAGAAGGAAGAGAAAGGAAAGAGGAAAGGAGGGAGGGGAAGAAGGAAGGAGAAATGGAAAGAAGGTAAGAAGAAAAAGAATGAAAGAGAGAAGGAAGGAAGAAAGGAAGGAGGGAGAAGGCAAAAAAGGAGGGAAAGCAGCACTAACACTCCTAACAAAGAAGGAGTGAGGTGATTTTACAAAAGATGAGTTTCCTGTCTCTGATTTTAAAAACCGAGGAAGCAGCTTTACGTGACATCATAATCCCAAATGGATGCCGAACAGCATCTCCGTGTAGCACACCTTGTAACCTGGCACATTAAATTAATTTTCCGAGTAGTAGGTCTTTTTAACGCTCATTGAAAGCAACAAGTGCTCCAAAACATCAATCACGTCCTGCAATGGCTCACACACATCCTTGGCTTTAAATAGAAGACATCAAATTGAATTGAACATTTTTTATTGACTCGGGGTCAAGCGAGGTAGAATGGGCGCAAGTGCCCCGTCCCTGGGATGCACAATGCGGCTGCGGGCTATTCTTCTCCTTTCAATGACCGGCTCTCAGCTCCAAACGGCCACCGACCAGCCACCACGGCTGGGGGCTGTGGTGCCTGCCTCTGCGGCCTTTCTGTGCTCTTCGGCTGTCAGCCGCCTTCCCTCTGTCCTCTGCTGTCCTGCTGTTCCGATCAGCTGTGAAACTGGACAGCCAGGCCTGGCAACAAGGTATGAGCAGCCGAAAGTGTCATGACGCCTTGACTCGGTGACCCCAGGCCTTAACTTCTCCGTGCTTTGATTTCTTCACCAGCAAATGGAAGTGGAAAGAGCGCGGATTCGGGAAACGGTGGAAAAGACTAAATACGATACTCACGTCCAGCACTGGACGTGATGGAGACTGGAGTAAAGACGTGATGATACAAATGCATGGAAGGAAAAAGTTTTCTCTAACAGAATCCTAACAAACAAATGTAGAAGGAACAAGTCATGTAACTAAGACAAATTTATTTCCAGAACATATAAAACTATTCCAATTTAATGTGAAAAGACAAAAATAGGCAAAGGATCTGAATGCACAATTTGTTATGAGTTACATAATAGTCAACTTTCCATGACTGTAATGAAATACCAGAGGCAGCTAACTTTATAAAGAGCAAAGGCTTATTTAGTAAATAGTTTTGGAGGTTTAAGTGAAAGACTGGGAAACCTGTGTTCAATCTCCAATACCCCTGCCTAAAAAGATTAGGCAACTTCATTTTTTTAGCCTCTGGTGAGGATGGCAAATCATAGTGGGAGACTATATGTCAAACCAGAAGAGAAAGAGACAGACAAGTAGACACAGATACAGAAAGACAGAGACAGAGAAGGACAGAGAGAGACGGAGAGATAGAGTTAAAGTGAAAGGAAGAGGAGGTAGAGAGAAGGGAGAAGGAGAAAAGAAAGATGAGGAATAGGAGGAGAAGGAGAATAAAAAGAAGAAGATGAGGAGGGTGGTCCCTCCAATGACCTAAGGACCTTCCTCAAGATGTCACATCTTAAATGTCCACAGCATCTGTCACTAGCACCAACTGGAGGCACCATGCCCTTGATATACGGACCATTGGGAGATACGGCTGATTTTCACACCATAGCAAGTTCATATGTGCCTAATCCCCAGTTGACATAGACATGCCAAATTTTACCCTTCCAACACTCAAAGCATGACTTTATTAGAAAATTAGTTTGTTGAGATATGAGTAATTAATTAGATCATCCTGGATTCTAGTGACCCCTAACTCCACACAACTGGTATCCTTCTGAGAAGAGAGAGACGGAGACACAGGGAAGAAGCCATGAGAAGACAAGGCAGAGAGTGCTGCATGTACAAGCCAAGCACAGGCTAGAGGAGAGGCCTGGACCTGACTCTTCCTCCGAGTCTTGCTGGTGCCTGGATTTCAGATTTGTGGCTTCCTGAACTTTGAAGCAATAAATTTCTGTTGTTTTAAGCCACGTTTGCGGTATTTTGTTACAATGACCCCAGGAAACTAATACAGTACATTTTCCTAGATAAGATAGATAAATAAATAGCCAGTAGATCCATAAAAAAAGTTCATTACTCCCAGGAAAATGCAAATCAGAACCACAATATAATGCCACTTCAACCAATTTTGATGACCCAAATGAAAAAGGGAAATCCACGCATGGTGGCACATGGTGTCATCCAGGTTCCTAGGTGCCTAGGTTCTTTGGAAGGCAGGAGGATCAAAAGTTCAAGTTCAGCCCAGTGTGGTGGCTCACGCCTGTAATCCCAACACTCGGGAGGCAGAGACAGGAGGATTGCTGAGTTCGAAGCTTGCCTGGGCTACATAGTGAGCTCAGGGCCAGCCTGAACTACAAAGCAAGACCCTGTCTCAAAAAAAAAAAAAAGTTCAAGTTCACCTTGAACAACTTAGCAAGACCCTAACTCATCCCAAACTTAGTTTAAGTGCTGCTGAAGCAAGCACAGAAGACCCTCTCTCAAAATTAAAAATAAAACAGTTGGGGATGTAGCTCAGTGCAAAGGCACTGGATTGTCTTGTACCATCCCCAGAGACAGACAATAACAACTGGTGAGGATGTGGAAAAATTATAACCCCAATTCAATGCCAGTAGGAATAAAAATGGTGCACTGGCTTCAAAACATAATGTTATGGTCCCTCCGGTGACTAGCATTATAGTATGACCCAATTCCACTCCCAGGTATCTTGCCCAAAGAAAATAAAAATATATGTCCACAAAAAACTGGTACAGTAATGTTTAATAGCAGTAATTTTCCTAGTAGCCCAAAAGTAAAGACAACCCAAATGTCTCTTATCGATGAATGAATGAATAAATTTGTACACCCTTTCAATGGGATATTATTCAAGAAATAAAAGAGGTGAACTACTAATATGAACTAATAAAATAACCACAATAGGAATGAACCTTGAAAACATTATGTACATGAGAGAAACCATATGTTACAAAAGGCAACATATGCAACTCTATGTATGTGAAATGTCCAGAGCAGGCAAATCTATACAGAGAGAAACCAAATCAGTGTCTGGAGCTATGGAGTTTGGGGGTGCAGGATTCTTTGGAGGATAATGGTAATGTTTCCAAATGGTGGTGACGGTTGCACAACTGTAAATGTATAAAAAGCCATTGAACTCTACACCTGAAATGGATAAATTGTATGGTGTGTGCGCTACTCTCAGCAAAGCTCTTTGAAATGTAGAAGGAATTATGGAAACAGATAAGCAGCATTTGGCAGCCATCAGAGTTGTCATTAACTGGAGAGGAGGAATATTTCCCCACGAAGCACTAATTATGTGCAGAGGAGGAAATGAAGAGTTTAGAGAGCACACACATGGGCCAGGTAATCAAGGTTCACAGTAGGGGGGTCGGGGCGGCCGGGAGACGTTGCTACTGCGCACTGAGCTAGAACAGCGTCATTTCTGCAGTGTCCCTGCCAGGAAGAAGTGACCCGAGTCTGTTTGTAGACAGATCCAGGTTGAAAGTCGTCCTCCTTACTAAGAAGCCTGGTTTGTTCAGAGGCAGGGAAGGCAGACTGAAGTCAGCAGTGAGACATGATCCCGGGCCAGCATCTTAGGTGGGGACCTGGACCAGGACAAGCCATGTCCTGGAGCCAGTTGGGAGATGTGGGTGGGCCTGTGGCTGGAGGGGTGGGCATGAGGAGGACTTCCAGGATGCAAAAGTGTGTGGCAAAGTGCAGGAAAGGGTCCTTGTTTATGGGAGTTCCACACAGGGAAATTGCTGTGTGACTGGCTTTCAAACAGTTCAAAAAATATGGATGATAAGGGAGTATAAGGGGTGCGTTTTATACTCTATTTATTAGTGTAGGTTCATGATCTATAATGACACTTCCATTGTGGGTATGTGGTCCATGTACATGACACATCTTCTTGCAATCTGTCTGTAGGTTTGAAATTATTTCAAAACCAAAAATGTAAAAAGAGCCGGGTGTGGTGGCTCATGCCTATAATCCTAGCATTCGGGAGGCAGGAGGATTGCTGAGTTCAAGGCTTGCCTGGACTACATAGTGAGCTCAGAGCCAGCCTGAACTACAAAGCGAGACCCTGTCTCAAAAAGGAAAAAAAAATGTAAAAAGACTATAGGCTCATATAATGGACTATGTATGTGCTCAACTATCTTCTCCCCCAGAAGAAGTATTTAATGGATATTTTTGTATCAGCTCTCCAAAAGACTCATCACAGATGTGTATGTGTGTGAGTGGATATGCCATGGTTTGTACACAGATGTACACCCCAAATCCTCATGCGGTCATAGGTGGCGCTCTTTCAGAGGTGACTGACTAACTCAAGGGGCATTGCTAGGATTAGGGGTGAGAGATCACTAAATCAGTCCGCGGATTGGTCTGGCACCACTCCAATCCTGGTACCCTGGATACAGTACAAGGGATGGACAGAGACATGTCTTCTCCCTTGCTTGTTTGCTCTCACTGCCTGCTTGCCATGGACTGTTTTTCCTTTGAGAAACAGTCAACTGGGGCCAGCCAACTGTGGTCTGAAACCCCAAAAAACCTTGAGCCAAATAAACCTTTATTTTCCCCTTAACTTTGGGTATCGGGCATTTTGTCTCAGCAATGAAAAAAGTAACGAAGACTGGATATGAAGGAGAGAAAAAGTGAGAGAGATGGAGAGACACAGAGGCAGAGACCGAGAGGAAGAGGAAGAGGAAAAAGAAAGAGGAAGTGAAGGAAGAAGGAGAGGAGAAGAGGGAGTAGAAGGAGGAGGAAGAAAGCCAATGACTGTATCTTAAATAGAATCACCTTCACAGATAATAGCGATTAGGACTTCAATATATCTTTTAAGGCGATACAGTTTCAATGCATAATCCCCTCCCTTTTGAGGTAAAATTCACATAACATAAAATTAATAATTTTAACAGGCACAGTGGTGTGTATTGAGAGGTTGAGGCAGGAAGATCACTTGACCCTAGGAATTCGAGGCCAGCCTGGGTAAGAGCAAGACCCTGACTAAAAAAAAAAAAAAGACCCATGTGTTATTGCACATGCTTATAATCAGGACTCTGGGAGGCTGAGACAGGAAGATTCCAAGCTTCAGTCCAGCCTTGCAATTGGATAATTTACAAGACCCTGTCTGAAAATTTAAAAAAATTAGAAGGCTGGAAGTGTAGCTCAGTGCAAAAGCTCCTATGCTGGTATATGAATAAATAAATTGGAATTAGTACATAAGTAAATTGAGTGGCATTTAGTACATCCAGTGTCACACAATCACTATTTCTATCAATCTTTTAAATAGTTCTGTAACTCTACAATAAAACATTCACCCGTTAAATAGTTATTTCCCCATCCCCTTCTCGCACTCACACTTAGACACCCCCGGTCTGCTTTGTGTCTCCCTGTGTTTTCCAGTTGTGAATATTCCACAATAATAAGGACGAAGAAGGCTTTGTTGTGCCATTGGCAGAAACTCAACAAGAGCTGGTTAAACGTGTTCAGTGTGCCAAGAAAGATCAGGGCACGGATTTGAATCCCAGACCCCCCACTCGTGGCTGCTGGAAGTGAGCCTCAGTCTCCACCTGTGCCAATGGGTGGTTATGAGGTCAGGAAGGACTGCCATCCGCCGTTCGCCTGTAACATGCCAGGCCGTTTGTTACTAGACAGAAGGCCCCAGAGGCCGGTTCTGTCATTGGCTCTCTCTGCACAACAGTCCTTGTCAGAAAGTGCGCCGTGTTTCTGAAGAGGATTAAGGAATGGTCCGCAGGGCCATTGGAAGATGGTCCCCGGGAAACCCAGCCACATTCTTCGCGACACGCAGAGATCTGTCCGTCAGCCATAACTGCGGCTTGGTCCACTCGATGGAGAGGTGTCAGAAATGGGCTGGGTACTGCGTGCCCGAGTGGCAGTGGAATCAGATCAAGTATGTTTTATGGAAAATCAATATATTAATCAAGACGCACTGAACACTGGAAACAAGAATATTCATTTGTACGTGTCAAACCACATAACGAGATGTATAGGAGGAAAATAAGATAAACGCCACAACTGAAATACAGAGTACCTATAATTGGATTAAGGCATCATCAGAAGGCAATAAAACAATTTCAGAAATCCTGAAGAATGAGACAAAATTAATACATGCATACAAAGAACCAAGTGACAAGACAGTCCATGTTTCTTGTAAACATATTAATAAAAATTTCATAAAACTCACAAAATTCTGCAATTTAAAAATTGTCAGTTAATGATGATATAAAATATCTGTTTTATATCATATATTTGACCTCCTCCTTCTCATTTGACAAGGATGTATCTCCCTACCACCTATATTCTTTTATTTTGTTCCTCGTCCTCATGATGTGTATACTTCACCTTCTAAAACTACAGATTGTACTGGGAGTTCACGATTTTAGATATATGGCCTACATTCAAGTCTGGAGTCATTTCTGCTATAAATGGGTGACAGTGTGTATCTGAGCTCCCCGGGGCTAAATTCATACTACTGTACTTTTCTTTGCACATCATAAAGAACTGTTTCATGTATCATTTCTTAAGGACTGCCATAAAGCTCCGACATAATCTCGTTTTACTGATGAGACCACTGAGGCCCCAGGGAGCAAAACCTAGGACTCAGTCTCTCATCATCAGTAGTAATTATCTGCTCACTGCTGCCCTGTTTCACTGCCCTCTGGATTCGTGTCCTTCCGTTCCTGATTGGGAAGCCCAGCTCCAACCTCTGTAATTCAGTCTTGTGCTTCTGTGGTTCATCTTTACGGCATGGAGACTTAACAGCGGACATTGCACGAGGGGCTGAACTTAGAATCACCTAAGAAACTCAATGGAAAGGCCATGCTCTGACTGCCATCTCAATCTAGGGCAAACTACAAGTCACAGAAATGGCCTAAGCCCAAGAGAAGGTAGGGAAATCATGCCATTTCAAGCAGAAGCCAAAGTCTGTCCCTGGAGCAGAGCGTGAGACAATGAGTCCCCAGAGAAATGTGGGAGTCAAGCTAGTTTGTCGTATCGCATCTTTGTACATCCTGACACATCTGTGCACTTGCAGGGGGACGGGTTCACCAGCTCTGCTTTTCAGAAGAGGAAACAGAGCCCCCCAGAGGTTACACAGCAAGTCAGTTGCAAAATAAAGACAAGGTCACCTCGCGTGAAAGAAGTGAGAACAGGTGGAAAAAACCCACTGCTAGCGCAAAGGGGATGATTTGGCTCGAGCAACAGAACTGCCTTCATTTTACCGCTAGTTATTAAACGAGTTAAGGCCATGCACCATCAGCACATGGAGACACTGTCTGCCTCCTGCCGTGTATACACCGAGCTGGAGCACGCGACGGATGTAACCGTGATCATGGACACACGAAGCCGAAGCTGAACCCACACTGCTTTAGATTGGCAGCCCCGTTTATCCTCTAGGGGAAATGGAACAACTCACCAAGCTCAGTTTTTGAGTTTGTTTACCAGGCTGGCTTCTGTGGGCAAGGTCCACTGGTACTGAGCTCGAAAGCCCTCACTAGTCCCCTGTGATCATTTATCCCTCCCCCGTTAAGGCTGCAGCAGGGCTATGGCAGACAGGTGTGAACAGTATGTGACTCAGTTCGCCGAGAAATCCCCAGCACCTTGACCCGCCCGTCTCCCCAGGGGCGGAGGCTTTGCTCTCAGCTGTCACTGTGGGAGGCTCTGGCGGGGGATGGGGCACCAAACACCCCTTTACCCCGTGGGGTGTCATGCCCGGGGTTTGGAGCGCACAGGAAAACAGGCTCTATCAAAAGAAACTGTAAGCCAGGCGTGGCGGTGCATCCAAGCAGCCTCGGGACTCTGTGGTTGCTTGAAACACAAGTTCAAACCCAGCCTTGGCATTTTAGCAAGACCCTGTCTCAAAATAAAAATAAGGGGGGATAGGGATGCAGATGAGGGCAAAGGCCTGAATCAAGCCAAGGAAGGAAGGGAGGGGCTATTTCCCAGGCCAACCCATCCTATAGAACTAGTGCTTTCTCCTCCGGCCCTGGACGTCTGTCTCTTGACAGTCTGATTTCTGTGCATCTCTCGGGGCACAGTGCTGATTTTCGGTTTTCCAGCCACCCGTGATAGGATGCTTCCTCTGCTCCTCCCTCACCACCATTTTCTTTTTTCTTTTTTTTATTTTGAGACAGAGTCTCACTTTGTAGTCCAGGCTGCTGAGCTCACTATGTACGTAGCCCAGGCAAGCCTCGAACTCAGCATTCCTCCTGTCTCTGCCTCCCGACTGCTGGGATGACAGGCGTGAGCCACCACACCCGGCCCTACCACCATTTTTTAAAAGATCTGTAATCTGTGCTGTCCAACTCTGTGCATAAATCTGCAAAGTTGCTTCCACTTAGTGCAGTAAAAGCCACGAGCCCGCTGGTACCTGGGAGGAACGCGAGCAGCGGGGAGGCACGCGCCCAGCTGGAACAAGTCGCTCTCCCCAGGGGTTCACTACCTTATCTGCGGCATCCGACAGATTCTGTGGCTCACAAGTAGCTTCCATTCACTCTCTCTAATCAAAGGCCTCGTCAGACGCCCGTCACCATTGTGCAGCCGGTAATTCAGTGTCACTACTAATTACCACCTAATAGCCAACGTGAATGCGCTTCTCCGGTTTAAGAGCGCAGTGGATTTCTTCCTGCGTTCGGACCTCATCTGCCCGTGACTGGCAGAGATTACAGGCGGCGTAATGTGGGGATGATTCCTACCTGCTACAGCTCATCTGCTTGGCCTCCAGCCGAGGTAGCAGTCCCCTCCCCCTTGGACAAGGATTATTTGTCATTAAAATGCTGCGGCTTGCTCCGGCTCTCTTTTTACAATCTGGATGTTGCCTACGCTTTGAGAAAGGTTTTTGAAGGCAGATTAGCAGGATTAGGAAAGGTTCACATATGTTCAGCCTCACTCTTGGTGTTCAGGACATCACAGCCCCGCACCACCCAGGAAGCAGAAGAAAAGAGAGCGCGGGCGGGGACAGGCAGAGGCGGGGGCGGGGCCGCTGGGTGGGAGGGGCCGTGCGCGCCTCCCTCTGCCTGCAGGCTGGAGTCCTGCGCAGATCTGAGGATGCTGTATGCTGGGATGCGGGTAGTTTGCTAGGATTTTTTTTTTTTTTTTAAAGAACATTGAGCACTGTTTCCCCCGCACTTCCTATATTGATAAATGTTACACTGAACTACCAAAGGAAAATAACTTTTAAAGAGAAGTTTATTGAGCTCATAGATAGCATTTAATAGCAGCATACATTGTAGAGTAGACTCTGGACTTACGAACTCGACCGGCTCCCGAGGGAGGGTTGGTTTTAAGTCAATACAATTGATATCTGGATGTTAACCTGGATACACGCTCTAGGTAACAAGATACAAAGGAATCTTCCATCAACCTAAGTAACCCAAGCTGTTCGATGTCAGGCTGGTCAGAACTTGAGGATCTAGTGTATTTTTTTTTTTAACCTCAGAATGACATTCACGAAAGAGAGCTTCCAGAACTGCTCCAGAAAGTGACTAGAATGGTGGGATAAGTGCGTTGGAAGTGTTTTTAGGGTGTCGATGGCACCATCTTTTAGTACACAAAAAGTTTTTTACTTGGACGTTCATCCTATTTTTATCACACCTTGTTTGAATTAGAAGTTATACAAAAGATAGAGGAACACATTAATTAAATGACACAAGGGGAACCCAGACCATGAAAATCTGTGTAGGTCATAGGATCCAGTTTCTTAAACAACAAGAGTTAGGGAGCCAAAAAGAAAGGAAGAAATGATACACTGAAAAAGATTTAGTTAAATGCTCTACAACTGTGAGCTATAGCTCAGGGGTAAAGAAAAAAGATTTAGAAGTAATTTCAAGAAATTGCAAAATAAGGTCAAGCTCAAACAATCTATTAACAAGTGTAAGACAACTAGGACAACATGAACATGACCATATTTATGATAGGAAGGAATGTATGTTCTTTTAGATGTGATACAATTTTATGGCTGCTTTAAAATAACAACAATAATAATCTATTAACAGTGTATGCTGAAATGTTTACAGACAAAAGTATTTAATATCTGGGTTCACTCTAAAGTTACCCAGGGATACGGGAGTGGGGGAGGTGTAGATCAAGGGTGATGGTCCTAGTTTAATAAATATTCAAGCTCACCATTAAGAACTGAAGTGTTCTTTCTTTTTCTTTCTTTTCTTCTTTCCTTCCCTTTCTTCCTTTCTTTCTTCCCTTCCCTTCCTTCTTCCTTTCTTTTTCTTTTCTTCTTTCCTTCTTTCCTTCCCTTTCTCCCTTTCTTTCTTTCCTTCCCTGTCTTCCTTCCTTCCTTCCTTTCTTTTCTTTTCTTTTTCTTCTGTGGTACTGGGGAGCAAACTCAAGATCTTATGCTTGAAAGGTAGGCACAGTGTATTAATTTTTTTATGCCTGAAGATTACTCTAATAAAGAGCTCAGTAAACACAGAGAGATCAAGGCAGTTAGAGCCTAGGATGCATCAAGCAAAGACACCTTGAGGTTCTTTCCTGAGAGGACAGGATGTCACTAGGTACTGACTCACTTTACAGCTTGTACACTCAAACTTTCTTCCATTTAAATATTGTGATCCATTGTTCCTAAGATCACTTAGGCGCATTGATTTATTGTTTGTTATAACGTTAGATCTCTAGGGGGAAAGACTTTATCAATTTTGTTTTTGTCATGTCCCAGGACTGAAAAGAGTACCTGGCAGAAAACAGTCCCTCAGCAAATATTTGTTGGTTAACAGGAGTCCTCCTGAGTAACAAGCATTCTAACCACTAGTCTGATTGTTTTGTTTTGTTTTGTTTTGTTTTGTTTTGTTTTGTTTTGTACAGAGGCTGGGATTCTTTGCTTTGTAATGACAGCCTGGGTTCACTTCCAAAGTGCTCCCCAAAGTATGCACTATGGTCTGAATGTTTTCCCTGGGATTCATGTGTGAAACTTAATCACCAATGAGAGAGTGTGAGGAGTAGAGTCCTCAGGAAGTGACCAGGCCATGAGGTCTCTGTCCTCCTTAGTGAGACTAATGTCTTACCAAAAGATCTCACACAGCATCAGCCCCTTTTGTGTTCCCACATTCTGTCGTGTGACAACACAGCATTCATGGCTCCATATTGAAAGCAGAGACTGAGTTCTCACCAGCACCCTGGACTGCTCAGCCTCCATAACTGCAACCAAGATATTTATGTTGTTTATAAATTCCCCAGTGTCTGGTGTTTTATTATAGCAGCAAGAACAGTCTAAGATATCGTGGGAGAAACAATGTTTGATCTTATTGACATGGTAGCCTTTGAACCCCACAGAGTGCAAAAGGATTGGAAACCACAAGAACTGATTGCCTGACTTTGCAAATTCAGCTGATGGCACTACTTAAAAATGTAACACTATACGTTATATATTGTGTTTAGATGTCCCTCCAAAGATTCATGCAATCATAGGTGGGGCTTTTTATTTTTCAGAAATGGCTTGATCTAGACTGTGCAATGCTGGAGTTGATTCATGGTGCAATATTAGGCTCAGGGACACTAGGATTAAGGTTGGGAGAGCTCCCTGTACTTGGTAGTCTGGAGAAGATCAAAGGGGCAGAGAGATGCTGTTAAGGTTTCTTGTTGCTTTTGCTACCTTCAGGCTGCCACGAACTGCTTCTCCTCTGTGACGCCTCTGCCATGTGCGACTCTGCCTTGGTGCCGGCTGATTATGGATCAAAACCTCTCCAGACTGTGAGCTAAATAAACCTTTCCTCCTTTAACGTTGGGTGCTGAGTGTTTTATCTCAGCAATAACAAACGTAACTAAGACACTATATGTGATAGTAATTGACAGCAGAAGATATCACATATTATTCATTCACAGTGTTGTTTGGTTTAATTCATCAATGAGAATACCTAAAAACTGAGAATAAACTTGCATCATTTCAACCAAGAGACAGTAGGCTACAAAGAAAACAGTGAAACTTTCAAAATAGATTGATACTAGTTAAAATTCTGGCCCTAGCAAATAGCTCTTCATGTTGTAGAATGTTTTATAATCATTTTCAGCCTCTATTTTCTTAACAATAAAATTGATCTTTACAGATCAATATCCTTCCTGAATACCAAGATAAATACATCTGAATGTTAGCAAATTGAAGCCAGTAATGTATAGACAAAATTATATGTCATGACCAGTTACTTCAAGAATATGAGGTTAGGGCCGGAGGGTTAGCTCAGTGGTTCCAGCGCCTGCCTCGCAAGCGCAAGGTCCTGAGTTCGATCCCCGGTAACCACATAGAATGCTGGGCGTGGAGACACGCCCACCAACAATCAACACCGCATACCGCAATGCCGGACGTGGTGGCTCACGCCTGTCCCAGCACTCGGGAGGCAGAGACAGGAGGATTGCTGAGTTCGCGGCGGCTTGCCTGGGCACCATAGTGAGCTCAGGGCCAGCCTGAACTACAAAGCGAGACCCTGTCTAAAAAAAAAAAAAAAAAAAAGAATATGAGGTTAGTTTAAATTCTGAAAACCAGAGACGTAATTCACTATCATAACAGATGAAAAAGATTAAGCCATATCATCACATTAATAGATATAAAAAAATTCAATAAAATGTAGTGTGTATTCTTGAAAGAAAACATAGTAGGCATAGAAAACAGCTGTGATTACGCTTAGTAATGAAAAAAAATGAATCCTCCTTAACAATAGGAATCAGACAAGATATCTGTTCTCATCAGTCCTAATCCACGTTGCGCTCGGGATTCCAACCTGAGCAATAAGGCAAGAAAGAAAATAAAAGACAATCATAGCAGAAAGAAAGCAATAGGCCTGACTTTTATAACTAGCTTATTCCCTAAAGATGGCTTTATTATCTACATAGAAAAACCTAAGGAACTACAGAAAGGCTGTTAGCTCTAACAAGTGAGTTTGGTGAGATTGCAGGACACAAGTCAGTATAAAAAAGTTGCACTGTATTTCTACATACCAACATCAAATCATTGGAAATTTAAATAAAATGCCTTTTATAATGTCACAGAATAAGTGTTTATGAGTACACCTAGTAAAAGTTGTACATGACTTATACATCAAAAACTGCAAAAAAAAAAAAAACCTACTGAGTTAAACAGCTAAGTTTAATTCAGAATTTAACCCCTAGAAGAGCATCAAGTGATCTTCTCCAAGGGGTGGGTGTCTGAGTGAAATTGATGTCTCATTAACAGGGAAGACAGAGGAGGTGAGATTTGTACACCAGCCAGTGATGCCTGTTATGATATAGCCAAGATGTGTGCTTGCCCAAATGTCCTGGTCAAAACCCAAATGATGGTGTTACAAGGAAAGACTTTGGGGAGGTGGTTAGATTCTGAGAGTCATGCCCTTATAAATGTGATTATTATGCTTATAAAAGAGGCCACAGGATCAAGGAAAAGAAATAAATGGATATCAGTAGAAAAGGAAGAAGTCAAATTGGCATTATTTGTAGATAGTATGATCCTCCACATTGGGTCCTCCATATTAGGTCCAAAAGACTCCTAGACTCAATAACCAACTTAAACAATGTAACAAGATTTTGAAAATAAATACACAAAAATCAATAGCATTTCTCTGCACCAATAATGGACTTATTGAAAAGGAAATTAGGAAAACAATACCATTCACCATAGCAATAAGAAAAATTAAATACATAGGAATTAACCTAAGCACAGAAGTGAAAGCCCTCCGCAATGAAGTCTGAAGAAAGAGATGGAAGAGGATATCAGAAAATGAAAAGATATCCCTTGTTCCTGAATAGGAAGAACTAATGTCACTGAAATGGCCATACTTCCAAATGAGTATATCAGTTTAACACAAGCCAAATCAAAATACCATCAGCATTCTCCCAGAACTAGAGATAACAGTCTTAAAATTTACATGGAACCAGAAGAGATCAAAACAGCAAAAAAAAAAAAAAAAAATCTGACACAAGACCAAAGTAGGGGGCACCACAACATTGTATATAAAGTTACCTTACAGAGGTACAATGATAAAACAAAACAAAACAAAATAGCGTAGTACTGGCACAAAAAACAGACCTCTCTATTCTGTTCCACTGAGAATACAACTCCAGGCAATTCAACTCTCTGATCTTTGATGAAGACCTAAAAATATACACTAGAGGAATGATAGCCTCGTTAATGAATGGTGCTGAGAAAACTGGCTGCACGTGTGTAGAAGATTGAATCTAGACTCGTATATCTGCCCATGTATTAATCTAAAATCAAACTGGATCAAAGATCGAAATGTTAAAGCAGAAACACTTGATCTGCTGAAAGATAAAATAGGCAAAACTCTTGGAGGTATAGGTATAGGCAAAGACTTTCTAAACAGAATCCCAACTACATAAGAAAAAAACAATCAAGAATCAACTAATGGGATCATATCAAATTAAAATTTCTGTACAGAAAAGGAAACAACCAACAGAATATGGAGACCCTAAGAATAGAGAAAACATTTTGCCAGCTATTTCTGAGACAGAAGATTCTAATATTTAATATTCTAGTATCTAGAATATACAATGAGCCAAAAAAATTAATCACTTCCAAAATAAAGGGCCCAACAAAAAATGGACAAGAGAAATGATCAGACATTCCTGAGAAGTACAAATGGCCAATAAATAAATGAAAGAATGTTTGACATCTCTGGCCATTAGAGAAATACAAATCAAAGCAATTCTGAGATTCCGTCTTACTTAAAAAGAATGATTATCATCAAGAAACCAAATAATAACAAATACTGGCGATCCTATAGAGAAAAAGAAACTCTATCACTCCAGTGGTGGGGTTGTAAACTAGCACAAATACAAATCAGTGTATAAATTCCTCAAAAAAAAAACTAGAAATTCCATTCAACCCAGCTATTCCCCTTCTCTGTATCTTCCCAAGAGAGTTAAAGACACATTACAGTGATGCATGCATATGCATACTCATAGAGGCACAACTTATTATTGTTAAATCTCAGAAGCACCCTACATGTCCATCAGCAGATGAGTGGATAAAGAAAATATGGTATTAGCATGCAATGGAGTACTACTTTGCCAAGAAGAATGATATCCTGGAATCATCTGTGGGAAAATGGACATACCTTGAGACCAATGGCCTGTGCCACCATGACTTAGGGAGCCTCAGATGGGCACCTCCAGCACTGTCAGCCTCTGCATCTGGGTCTGCAATTCACACGATGGAATGTTGTAGTCACAGTGACGACAACCTCCCTTCATCCTCTCCTCCTCTTCTCTTGCTAGCTTCTTCCTGAAGAGATAAGGGTAGTCATCCTCCCCCATCTACAATCCATTTGGGTCTAACAGAGCTGGATTTCCACCCAGCCAGCCAAGGCTGACGTGTGGTCTGAGCCCAGCCCGCCAGGTCTCCACAACTGCTCTGGAACTGGTGTGTGTCCTGCTCAGAACCAAGAAGAGTCGACCCTGACGGTGCAGCAGCGAAAACTCTTCTGCTGCTGCACGGGTTGGGCTGGCTAAAGCACAAGAAAAAAACATACTGCTCTTGTTTTAAGCCACTAAGCCACATGGATAACCCAGGAGAGGGTTTCCCCCAGGACATGTATAACCACACCTAAATTCTGGGTTTGGGTCACATCAGGATGATCACCTAATATGTCCCTAGTTACATACCTGTTTGCAAGACCACACTCTCTTCAGAAAGAGGGATTTGTTCTCAAGTACATGCCTACAATATAGCTCACTAGAATTTAAAAAAAAAAAAAAAAGTCCGCAGTTTTCCTATCAACTTGCCAGACAACCTTGTAGAATTGAAAACAAATAAGAGTTAGGAAGTTTTGACACATGCTTGTGTTCACACATAGTTGCCACTAAACAAATGGATGAAATTGTACAATGTTGATGAACATCTCCAATTTATCCCAATAGTAAATTGTGGCCAAAGCTAGCACTGGCCCATCCGATGATTTCAGAAAACTTAGTTGGTATGGATGGAAGGCATATGTTTGTAATACTCAGTAGAAAGACATAATTACAATGCTCAGTTTGCCTAGTTCCCTACCCTTATAACGAGTAAGATATTTAGAGTCCCGAACTGTTTATGTGACATTTTAATAAGTAATGTGGAGATTTGACAACATTTCCATATTCCTCTTTTAAAGTCTGAAGGCCTCTGCCTTAATCCAAGCTCTTTGGCATTTATTACTGTTTGTTACACTAACAAGTAAGATTATGAGAATTCTAATGAAGGCTTCCAGTGAAAAACTCTGTGATTAAAATGCCATAATAACAGTTGCATGCATTTATGTGCCTGATTACCATAATCTATTTAGCACAAGTAAACACACAAACAGAAGGAGAAAGCAAGCCCAGTGACACTTCAGCTAAGGGAGAATTTGAAATGCGAGGGAGACAATGTAAATATGTAAATGTCTTTGTGTATTCTTTTCATCTCTCTCCTTTCTCATCCTTGCCTTTTTTTTTTTTTCCTTTTTCTGTTTGCTAATGAGAAGACTATGCAGTCACATGTGGTCCCTGCTCTAGCAGGCTGAGGTGCATTGGGGGCCATCTGCTGGGCCCAGCATCCTAAACAATGCCACCCAGAAAGCGCTGGATATATTCGCAGCCACCTTTGACATCACGGAATAGAAGAAATAGTATCTCAAAGACTACAGTCTTTGATGTGTTCACTCTGAACACTTAGTTCAGCTGTTACTCCATTAATTCAAAGCCTGGGTGAGCATGGCCGTGCCGGGTCCCGCTCCCCCACCTCCCTTCCCCCACAAACACCACATTGGCAACAAATTAAAAGCAATCATGCCAGGTTTCCAAATTAGTCTCCGTCCACATCTCTGCCGGCTTCATTATTTTTAATTCTGATAAAATGTCAGGCAAGAGATGGACAGGCATCGTCCACTTGCTGAGGGAGTTTGAATAACTTTCTTAAAAGTAAAACTGAATACTTTTAAGATAAAAGTAAGATAATGGCAACAGCTCCCTTTGGTCAACAACTTAGAGAAATCTGCTAGAATTCCAAACAAATCTAAGGAAACACTGTAGCCATGTTCTGTTTTAAAAGGAAGTCATTTTTCAAAACATAAACAGGCGGGGAGCTGACTTAGCCTGAACGCAGGTTAACGGGCTGGGAAAATGAACACAGAAAAGTGTAGCGTTGTTGGAGCTAGGGGCTCATGGAGCGTAAGACAACTTGGGGGTTAGCTGAGGCCTCAAGATAGTCACGCTAGCTTCTGTTTATACATATATTTCTTTTGTTGTTGTTCCAACAACAACTTTGAGGTATGAGAAAAGAAACTCCTTGAGATACTCGTATATAGGGAGAATGTGTAGCTGAATTTATTGAGCTTCTACTATGTTCTAAGCTTTCCACATGGTATGACATTTGGCCCCCTTAATACATCTGCGAGGAAGACAGTAAGCCAAACGAGGGAACTAGGACAGAGAGAGGTCAAAGAGCTCACCTAGAGGGATGCCGGGTTAATGAGAAACAATTAGAATTCTGAATCCATAGCCTGTATTTTTTTTTTTTAGAGACAGGATCTCGCTTTGTAGTTCAGGCTGGCACTGCACTCATTATGTAGCCCAGGCAAACCTCAAACTCAACAGTCCTCTTGTCTCTGCCTCCCGAGTCCTGGGATGACAGGCGTGAGCCATCATGCCCGGCCCATAGCCTGTACTTTTAAATAGAAAGATAATTTTGAATTTTGTAGTCTTCAGAGTGTAGGGATCCTGTGTCTTGCCAGGCATGATAATGCCCATCTATGGTTCCCGCACTCTGGGAGACTGAAGCAGGAGGGTTGCAAGTTCAGGTCCAGTGTGAGCAAAATCTGGTGACTTTATTTTACTTAAAATTGATTTTATTGGTGCATTTTATATATACATTATGACCACATTCAACATTGAGGGTTTGTACCAGTACATGACACATCTTGATTCTCATTTTTTCCCATTCCCCTGCCCTCCAGTGACTAAAACAGGGAGGGGCTGGGGTGTAGCTTAATGCCAAGAGCCTGGGCTCACCCTCCAGTACCATGAGGTGGGGGAAGGAACATACATTTGTACTATATATATATATATATATATATATACATATATATATGACACATATATATGTTATATATATTAAATACAAATACATATGTATGTCTTAGTGAAAAGCTACCTTTCTTCAAGGGGAAAATAATATAGTGTTTGATGCATAGTAATCCTGCAATATGTGCTAAGTATAATCATCAAAACAATAACTATAATAGTACCATGACCTTAGGAGAGACTATCATTTCCATTCCCATACATTTCTAACATGCCTTGACATTGCATTTTTCAAATTAAAGGATTTCTCAAGACGGAGGACAGAGGGGCACAAAGAATTAGGAGCAAATCTCACCGCAAGTGAAGCAGCCCATTGTTCCCCTGCCCAGCTGCCCACCTACCTGCACATATGGCGGAGCCCGGAAGCTGGCACGCCAAGTGCCATATGTACCAAATAATCACAGGGGTGGGTTAAAGAGACAGCTTTTCCTCTAATTTGACCAATTTAGCATTTGGGGAGTAGTCTGCCTGCTCCTATCTTGGGAATTTTTAAACAATAGGTTGAAAGAGAAATTAAGGGATCCAGAGAATATTTTAGAATCAACCTAATACACGCGAGCAGCTGCGATAGGGATCTCGGGCGCAAGTCGCCGCGGGCCTTTCCTGGCCTGCAGACCTGCCGGCCGGCTAGAGCCGTCCTCCTCCCACAGCTGTGCGCCTGCGCGGGCTCCTGGGCTGTAGGACAGCTTCCGATCGCCCTGGCCCACCGTGGTGCCCCCAGCCTGCGGCTCAGACCCTGGACAGCAAAGCTGCACCCTGGACGTGTCCCTGCGGGGCCCACGCGCATCTCGACCCCAGCGTATCCAGAATAACCGCTTCCTCCTGGATTCGTCTCAGCGGATGAGACAGCGGGCCCCCAGTTACTTGGAAAACTAGCGAAATCTGACGTCACTCTGTCATTACACGAAGCCAGTCACCAGGGCTTGCTAATTCCACCTCCCCAGATGCCCTCACCAGTTTCTCTTCTCCATCTGTCTGCCAGTGCGCAGGGCTGGGGTCCTGACAGAGCACCGTCCTGGTCCAGCAGGGGCAGTGTTCGCCGCCCTCCTGAGAACAGGGGCCTATCCGCCCTCCTGACATGGAGGGAAAGAGCCCAGGTGCACGGTACAGCCTGAAAAGGCCTCAGAGAAGCTCCACCCTCCCTCGCCACCCTCCGAAACGCAGGTGAAGCGAACGGCCCTTGTAACGGTGGTAAGAAGTGGGACCTTTGAGAGGTGTTTAGGCCACGGGGACTCCAACCTGAGTCTGTGGGATTCTGCTGTCGCCACAGAAGACAGTCGGAGACACCCACTCCTTTCAAAGACGGGAAGGTGAATCCCCGGCCGGGCTGTCTCCGCCGGGGTGGAGCAGGTTAACAGAAAAATCAGCGGGGATATCTGGAGGAGGTTACCTTGTAGGAGGCCTTGTTGCCACAGTGGGGCCGCGGTGTGGGGGAGCCACAGGAGCAAGGAGCTTAGCAGCACCAGAGCTGCTCCTGTCGTTTGGCCCAGGAGAACCAGAGGAGGGAGAAGTTACCAGAGGTGACATGGTGACGACAGAGAACTGTGCAGAACAGCTTGCCCCTTGAGGGCTCCTGTGGCAGGATACAGCTGAGCTCCGGGACACGTCAGAGGAGGGAGTCTGGGATGACTGTTGCTCTCCCACCAGGTGGTCTGAGCTACAATGGAGGAAGCCCAGAGCCACCAGGAGACTGCACAGAGGGAACTCAGCACCTCTGCAGAGCTAGGTCACTTCCAACCAGGGGCTACACCTTCGGTGGGGAGACGTGTAGGCTGCGATAACAAATCACTACAACCTTGGTGGCTTAAAACAACAGGCTTTTGTCAGAAACACTAACCCTGCTACAAAACAGGTTCGGTAGTGCTCTTGGAGACATTGGCTTAGGGAGAGATTTTATGAACAAAACCTCTATAGCACAAGATCTAGCAGAAGACATCAGCAAATGGGATCTCTTTTTATTAAACAGCTTCTGCACAGCAATGGAAACCACCAGCAGAGCAAAAAGACAACTAACAAATTGGGAAGGAATCTTTACCAGCTGTCTCTCAGACAAAGGCCTACTATCTAGAATATATAAAGAGCTTAAAAAAAATCAGTCCGCTCAAATTTAAAGACCCAATTCAAAAATAGGCAGCTGAAATGGACAGACACTTTTCAGAGGAAGAAGTAAAAGCTGCCAAGAAGCATATTAAGAAATGTTCAACACCGCTGGTCATTCGAGAGATGCAGATGAAAGCAACACTAAGATTTCATCTCACTTCACAAAGAATGGCTGCTGTCTTGAAATTAGCCAGCAACAAATGTTGGCGAGGCTGTGGAGAAAAAGGAAACCTTCCCCACTGTTGGTGGGAATGTAGATTGGTACAACCTCTATGGAAGTCAGTGTGGAGAGTCCTAAAAAAACTAGTGTTAGAAGTCCCATTTGACCCTGCTATTGCCCTATAGGAATATACACAAAGCATTAGAAGAATCATAACACAGTATCATATGTGCACCCATGTTCATAGCAGCTCAGTTTGTGATAGCTTGGTTTTGGAAACAACCCAAATGCCCATCAGCTGGAGACTGGATAAAGATGTGTTTTTTTCTATAAAATGGAGTATTACTCTGCCTTAAAGAATGATAGGCTTGAGTCATTTATTTTCAAATGGACATGCCTTCAGGACATACTCATAAGTGAAGTAAATAGGTCACAGATGTGAAAATATTGTATCTGGTCTCTGGTGTGAGAAACTGAAGATGTTAATGAGTTCTAGAATATATGATGGATGTTGTGAAATAGAAAATATTCAAAGGGAAATGTGTTGGAGGGGTGACTAATAAGGGGTAAAGAAAAAATATGATGTAATAAGGGAAACAAAGCTTATGTATTTAGGGAGTAAGGGGTTATGGGGTGGGTAGGGGAATGAGGAAAAATGAGAATTAAATAGTGTCATATACTGGTACAAATTCCCAACATTCAGTGTGATCATGATGTGTATATACAACATACCAATAAAGATAAAAATAAAGTAAAACAACAACAACAACAGACATTTGTTTCCTCACAATTCTGCAAGCCAGAAGTACAAGAGTGAGGGGTCAGCTGGGCCATGCCGCCACCCAAGGCTCAAGGGGCGAGCGTTTGCTTGCCTCCTCCAGGCTGTGTTGGACCAAGGTCTCCCTTGGCTGACTGCTGCATTGCTCTGATTTCTGCCTGTACCTCTGCAGGTTCTTCTCTGTCTGTATCTTCTCCTCTTCTGTTTGTCTTGAGTCTTCCTCTGCTGTTTTCTTATGTAATCACTTGTCATTGGATTTCGGGTGGCATGGACAATCCACGATGAACTCAAGATCCTTAGCTTAATACAACTGCAAAGAGGCTTTCCTCAAATAAGGACACATTTACCTCTTCCAGGCATTTGCACATATATGCAAGGAGCCCACAACTGAGCCCAGTACCGATCTACCCCTTTGGGAATACTCCTAGAGGAAAACACCATGGCAGCTTGGTGGGCTGTGCCAACACATTGGGCATAGCAAGCCGTCTGCCCAAGCAGAGCTCACTGTAGCTGTGCATGTGCTGGGGGAGCAGCACTCTCCAGCCTGACAGGCTGGGATCTATCTGCCCTGAGCAGATTCTGTGTGCCTGAGCCCACGGCTTTTCCCGGCAAATGGACCAATTCATACCATTTTCTACCAAAAACACTCACCTGCATCCTCCTTTCCCTCAAATATGGGCCTCTGCGGCTGCAGGTGATGAGAAGGAGCACCCAGGCAGCCACCACTGCCCCGGAATTGGTCATAGCAAAGGCATTATTGTTCAGTGAGCCAAGCATCAGTGGCAGTAGAAAACTTTGGGTGCTTAGTGTTGGACATGATTCCTAAGTATGACGGTGAGTGTAATTCCCCCAACATCCACTATTGTCTATTTCCTTTAATCTCTACTGTGTGAGCTTCAAGTCCTGTCCAGTTCTGCCCCGAGTACAAGGCAGGATGCAGGCTCAGCTGCAGCAGAAAGGTACGTTTTTATACCCTCAAGTGCCCGTGTCTGCGTTCCAAAGCCCCTTTGCTTGGGTTAGAATCTGCTTTAGCTGCATCAGAAAAAACACAACCAGGGCTTTAACAATGCAGGGCCATTTCTCTCTTTTCTAAGAGACTAGAGGACTGGTTCCTGACAGGCCTGGCACCCCAGGGTGAAATGCATCCTTTTTTCTCCATCCTCTGTTCTACATGGCCTCAGGGCCACCTTATCATCCACAGTGCCCCTTCCAACCTTGCCCATCAGGTTGGGATTCCTGTCAGCCAGAAGATGAAAATGAAATGAAAAGGACTTGCTCCCTCAGCAAGTTTGCTCATCCCACTTCTATGACCAGCTTATGGACCAGAATTTAGCCCCAGAGGAGGCTGGGAAATGTAGTCCATATCCTGGGGACCTTATGCTTGAGCCGAAGTTCTATTGTTATGCAGAAGAACAGACTTGGAGGAAACAGCAGTACCTGCCACACTGGCATAGGACTTGGAAGGCAGCAGCATAATCACACACACTGCATTCTAACTACCTCCCAGGGCTGTGCAGAGAAGCAAGAGAAATTATCATGATGGCAACCACTCTTAATGGAGCAGAGGTGCTATTGTGTGAGGTGCTGTCTTTTTCCTTCCACGAGGGACCCCTGGCAGCTTGGATAGTTCCCGGCACAGAACATTCAATAAATATCTGCTAAACTGTTTGCTTAAAACAGAAATCATCCTCAGCAGGTGTAGTGCCTTCCTATACAGGTTTAATGGGTGGCTCTGTCCAACTGCTTGGAAAAATCATTAACAAGTCTTTGAAAGGACTGGAGATAGTGCCAGATGTCAAAATCTACTGCAATGTGTACCTTCGTGCTTCGAAGGGCAAAGTGACATTTTATTATTCTGTCGTATCGATCCACAGTGGCCAGTCCCATCGCCAAGGCTGACATCCAAATTAGGGATCATATTTTTTTCTGGATGAAGAAAGTAGAAGGTAAAAGTTGAGCCTCTGAATTAGCTGTCAGCTGATCAGTCCCTCTTGCAGATTGCAACATAAATTGGGACAACACAAATGACAGTTTGCACTGTCCATCAAAATTGCAAATGTACAGGCTGTGACCCAGTAATACCAACCCCAGGGATTTATTATTATGACAGAAAACACATGTGCAAGTGACAATTTATAAGGTGTTTCGTTGCGGCATTGTTTGTAATAGTAAAAAAGCCAGAAACAATCTGAATGGCTTTGGGCAGGGCACTAGCTAGAACAAATTAGGATGAAATTTTCTTTTTAAAGATTTTAAAATACTGGTAAGAAACAATCTCCAAGAGATTGAGTAGGAAAGAGCAAGATGGAGAACAGTGTGTAGAGTATGTTACTATTCATATAAAAATGGGAATACAGTATATCCACTTATGTTTGCTGGTATTTGCAGCGAAATCTTATGGAAGGGTAGACAAGAAATGAAATTTGAACAAAGGGACTATTTCAATGGGGGGAAGGAAAGAGAAGAAAACTTTTCATTGTATTCCTTTGAATTTTAGCTGTGTGAATATATGCAAAAAATAACAACCGATTAGCTTCACCCAGTGGCCTTGTATACATTCTTTAAAGTATGTGTATCTAGATCACGATGCATGATTGTCCTACACACAGGCCAGTTTTGCGATTACACTAGGAAAAAATTGGGCTCCTCTATAAGTTTCAGGGAGCCACTCAAAGCACCATTCTGGAAATGGCTTTGAAAAGCTTCTTCGACACTCCCTGGTCTCTCCTCTCTGGGCTCTGAGTGTCCGAGCCTGTCTGAGACAGAGGGAAGCAGGAAAATGTACAGAATCAGAGGCCACGGGGCTTTCATAAGGAGTACAAGGGTCTTCTCTTCATGTCGGCTGGGTGGAAGATTCCCCTGGGCCTCTGACCACTATGGTATGGCAGTGTGTCATGTGCGTTCCAGGTGTGCTAGTGTGGGTGCGTGTGTGCTCAGCGAAAAGAGCAAGGTACAGAACGGTGTATAGAATATGCTACCACTTAGGAGAAAAAGAAGAGAAAGAGATTTTTAAACATATAGTTTGTAAATGCAAAATCTATTGCTAAATATGTAAAAGAAGACATGGGGGGAAATCAGGTCTTTTGTACCAGGAAAAATAACTTTTCCCCAGAAACTCTTTCTAGTTTTTGAGTTTTAAGTATATATGACACCGTATTCAAAATACGTTTTAAAGAGGAGGGAGTTTCAATACACACAATCCATCTCTCCCTCTCTCTCTTCTCCATCTTCTCTTTCTTAGTGCAAACTGCATATACTGCCTACAAAGAACAATTTGATCTCTTTGCCTTAGATGCGGCTCAGAAGCAGATGAGCTTTCTGTTGCTGGAAATGGTGGGAGGGGCGGTGTCTGAAGTTCTCGCGGTTTTGCAAAATCCCCAAACTCAGGTTGAGGCTCGTTGGTCGTGTGGTCCCAGCCAAGGGATGTTCTAATCACACCCTAAACCTTCATTCTCCTGAGTCAAAAGTTAATCTAAAGGTCGTCGGGCTTGGCGTTCCCTGCACACCTGATGCTCTGCTGCGTGTGCGTGCATGCGTGTGCATATGCATGTGTGCGTGTGCGTGTGTGCGCGCTCGCGCAAACGAATTCAGACGCAGAGCCCTGGGGACCGGAGGAGCCGCCTCCCGCAGGCACCTTGCGGGGTCCTCTCTGAATCCTCCCAATGCAGCGCACGGGGTGCTTCCGGCTCTGCGTGACTTTTCACAGCTACACCCAAGGGGTCAAACGGTGCATCCTACGCTGTTTAAAGGACCAGGTGGGTCTGCACAGACAAGGAAAAGTGCCAAGAGATGCTGGGAAAACAAAAAGATGATCCAGAAGCAGAAAGGAGCAGTTTATAAGTCCTGTATACAGAGTGGGCAAAACAGTCAGGAAGCCACCAACAGTGGCTGTTGGGGGGGGGCTGCGGTACGGGAGCGGTAATCGTGACATCCGTTTCCCGAGTGATTTCGAAGGTTTGTTTTTTACATAGGCATCTTCTCGAAAAACAACACCTTCTTGGATTTTATTAAATAGGTAAACGGGGGTGGAGGTGTGGTTGGTTTAGAGGGTTTGGACGGTGCACATTCAAGGAAATATTTCACGGGCAGAGCCCAGAAACGCAGAGTGGGCTCCCCGCCTTCCACGCGCCTGGGGATGGCGCAGATTCCGTTCGCAGCATCCGGGCTGACCCGAGACTTCCCTCGTCCAGGCTCTTGGCAGCTGGGCAGGGATCACATCGACGACATGAAAATTAAAAATACAGTTCAGGGCCACGCGTCGGTGGAGAAGGAGAAACAGCGAGAAACGGGAAGAGACTGGGAGAAGGCAGCAGGAGAGGGAGAGAGGACTGGAAGGTGCGGGGAGACCGCCCAGCCCCCGCCTCCCCTCGCCCTCTCCAAATCCAGAACTCCGGAGCTTGCAAGCAGCCTCTGCGGGCCCACCCAGGTTTGGATCCCGGGCCCAGCCTGGCGGCTGTGGGCGACAGAGCGGTGCCTTCTTCCCTTCTCGGAGGCAGGCTCGGGCTGGGAGATGTGGCTGGGGGCTCTCAAGGATGGTTTCCTGCCGGCTGAGCCTCAGTGAGCCAAGCAAGGGCCGTCCGCTCCTGAGCCGCTCTCTCTGGCCGCCTGCTCCTCTCCCTTCCCGCGGAGGCCGGGCGCCCAAGCGTCGCACATTACCAGAGAGAGGCCCTGTGATTTGGGTTGACAGGGTGTTGACACCCTGTCTTACACAGCCTGCCGGGAAGAAGCAGCCTTAGGCCTCCCTGGGCCTTTTAGAAGCAGAGTTAAGTAGGGGCCCGGTCGCACCTTTCAGCTATTGTCATTGGTGCCTTCAGTGCTACCTTGAACCCTCTCCGTGGCCGTCTCACCACCAGCCCAGGCACGGAGCCCTTCTGTGTCAGGGATGCAGACGGAGGTGGGCCCAGACAGGGATAAGCCAAGTGCGGCTCAGGGGGAGGGAGGCGGGGAGGAGGAGGGGACGGAGGAGTCTCCAGCTAAGGTGAGGAAGCGCAGCCCCTGAGCGCTAGGTCCTGAGAATGGGCGAGCAGAGGAGGTGAGAGTGCTACGGTCTCGGTCTCGGAGAAGTTCCGACTTGACCTGGAGGCCCAGGGACACCGCTTTACTCCCCCTCCAATGCACAGCCACTGTCCCCCTCTCTGCCTCCCTGACAGAAAAGCCAGGCCACCCAGGCCTGCGCAGCCGCCGGGTGCTGCGTGATGTGGGGCACCGGTGCCTTCTTCGCAAAACCCATGGTGCAAGCTGTCACCTGTCGGTGGCCAGGAGTCTCGGGCCAACCCCAGAGGATGGCTGCCTTCTCCTGCGGAGGGCCCCTCAGCCGCGCTGCGGACCAGGGACGCCTCCCGCGGTCACTCTGCCGGCCTGTCCTCCCCAGCCCGAGTCTTCTGGGCTAATCCCCATGGGCAGAGCAGCTGGCAGAGAAGCACGGATCAGGCCAGGCACCCAGTGTAAGCCCCGTGTCTCCTGGAGCGGGCCGAGGGTAGCCTGGAGACCGAGCGCAGGTCAAAGCCGTGGATGCCCCAGGAACGTGGGATCTCTTGCAAAGATCAGGTGAAGGTCAAGGTTTGTGAACTAAGTCAGTAAAATCCCCGCCTCCCTCCTCAGTCCTAATGTTTTCCCCGTGGAGGAGGGGTAACTTCCAAGGCTCTGATCTGTGGGGCAAGCTGCTTTCTTCTGCTTAAAGGGGGTTGCCCCATAGAGGGTTTTGGGCTTTGCTCACTTTTTTGTGCAGCGCCCCCTTTCCGAGCTCCAGGAGAGCTCCTAGCCTAGCTCGCCTCTTCCAGTACCAAACCTGAACTAGGTGGGGCGGGGTTCTGGGACAGCAAGACCTTAAGGGCATGCAGCAGTGCAGGGGGTGTGGAGCACTGTGGCGGGCCCTTCTCGGCCTTCCAGATCTGGGGCTGACGCACTCTGGGAGGTCCAATAGCCCGGAGGGAAGGGCTGGAGAAGTCTAGTCTGGAGAGCTGCGCGCTTTTTATTTTATTTTATTTTTTTTTTTGAGACAGGGTCTCACTTTGTAGATCAGACTGGCCCTGAGCTCACTATGGAGCCCAGGCAAGCCTGGAACTCAGCAATCCTCCTGTCTCTGCCTCCAGAGTGCTGTGATTACAGGCGTGAGCCACCAAACCCGGCACTGTGGTATGTGGTATTGACTGGTGGGCGTGAGTCATCACGCCCAGCATTGTATGTGGTTACGGGGGATCAAACTCAGGACCTTGCGCTTGCGAGGCAGGCGCTGGAACCACTGAGCTAAATCTCCAGCCCTGGAGACCTGTGCTTTTGCAGCTCTGATGCCCACGTTTCTCAGCTGTCTCCCAGCCCTGGTGATCTCCCTTAACTTCTCCTGACCTGGGCGAATGAGTAGGCCTCTCCCGGCAGGCCTCAGCTTCTCCACCTGTAAAATGGGAGTAATCCATCCCTCTGGGGCCCCTGGGCTGCAAGAGATGAAATCAAATGAAAGTCTGTCAAGACCTGCTAAGTGCCTGGCACTGTTCAGGTCACTTTAAGTGTTCACAGCTGTCATTAAATAGCAGTCACACCCCTCCCCTGTACTAAACGGTCACACACCACTCGCACCCCCAGCCCCGCACTCCAGATTACAGACTTCATGATTTACTGCGCACACGCACTAAGCACGCAAGGCTCACACTGCTCATGTTCACATGTGTGCTGCAAGTCTCGCTTCACCCAGCGGCACAGATCTGCGTGTGTGTGTGGGTGGGGGTGCACGCAGAAGTATTTATCAAGCTCCGTCCACGCTCTGGGAGCTAAATTGGCCAGGAAGTTCTGACTCAGAAAACCTCATGGTTCACATTTGGGTGCCAAACACTCTCTGTATCCCTCTGACTTTCGGTACAAGGGCGATGATACCTCAAATCCCACCACCACCACCACCGCTTTTTTTCGTTTTTCTTTTTCTTTCCAGGGCCTTCCTTCCCACCGCCTTCCCGGCAGGTTCTGCGCAAAAACGCAGCTCTCCTTGGCGGCCTAGCGGCGGAGACGCAGCCTAAAAAGGAGCAGGAACTCGGGAAGCGAAGGGGGAGGACCCGGAGAAAAGGCCTCGGGAGACCGGGAAGCGGTGGGAGGTCTGCGCCCCGACCCACGCGAGCCGCCCAAGCCAGTTTGGCTGAGCTTCCTCCTGGGCCGCCAGGCAGCCGACGCAAAGGCCGGCCCGACGCGCACCCGGCCTTTTGTGCAAGGGAAACACAAAGGCGAGGGAAAAACACGTCTTCCGTTTTGATGGAGAAGGCCAACAGCGCCGGAGGCCAGGGCGAGCCAGCTCCTGGAGCCGGCTGTTGGCCTCGACGAGGGCCGCTCTGCTTCTCGGGAGGGCGGGGCGGCAGCCAGGGCTGCGGCTGGGAACCGCGTCTCCGCCCAGAAGCGCTTGGGACCCGGCGCGGGGCCCGGACTATTGCGGGGACGCCTGCACAGTGCAGGAAGGCAGCCGTGGGGTGCAGCTGGAGGAGGGGGACGCGAGGAGAGGCCGCCAGCGGTGCGCTCTCCCGCACTTTGAGAGCCTGGGGAATCCGCACCGCACCCATCTTTCCTGCAACTCTGTGAGCCTGAGTGGAGGCAGCCGAGAGGGGGATCTTCCTGGTCCCCTATTTGCCACTACAGCCTCTCCTCGGTGGCGCAGAGCTGGGGCCACCCTGGGGCTCAGGGGATGGGACGCGGAGACCAAACCAGCGGCCCCGGCTCCCAGGCGAGCCCGGCCTCAGCCTGGCTCCAGCCGCACGACTGTCAGGCTGGGCCCGACCGCAGACTTCCCGACAGACAGAAGCGGGATGCTGCGAGAGCGGGCCGGGGTCGCGGGAGAGTCCGGTGCTCGGCAGCCACGGGCAGGCGCCTCTCCACACCCCGCGGCGCCCCGCAGCGCGAGGAGTCCTCACAGCCCAAGGAGAGGTCCTCAAACGGCCGACCTGGTCCCCACTTCTGTTCCCCCGCCCCGAGCGCGCCGCTCACCCCTGTGTGACAGGTTCGGCTAACTGAACGGTCACGGGTCACCCCTGTGGCCGTTAGATGGCATATCACCACGCTTCAGTTCTTCGTGTTTTAAACACATATTTAACGGATGGCTGAAGAGCCAGCTGCGAGACGCACGAGCTGAGAAATAATGCCCCAGAAGGCACGAGACCAGGCCAAGGAGAAAATACCCGCTGACTCTGGAGGGAGGACCCGGCAGAGAGATTCAGCGAGGAAGCAGGGGCGGAAAACTGCGTTTGCCTATTGGTTTGTTTTGTAACTTCACTACATGAAGACCAATGACTATTTTTCTTTCTTTTTTTGCTTGCTTGTTTATAAATCTCTATACGGGCATGAAAAGTTCCCAAATAATGGAAGTAATCGGAGGGGACTGGGGCCCTCAGTGTGCGTGCGTGTGAGTACACACGCTCCTGTGTGCGCGCGCGCGTGCGTGTGAGCTTGCTTGTGAGATCTGCGAAACAAACACCAGCGCAGATCTCAGTGCAGCCCAGGAAAGGTCGGGGTCAGACAGCCCAGCACCCGCCCGTATCTTAGACTCTAGCGCCTGCTGCGCCCCAGGCGGGCTGCACCGAAGGTCGATGCCCACAGTCGTTTTCCCCACCTGTAAAATGGGTGACTGCGCGGGCACCTCCGGCTGCGACGGGCCCTTCTCCACGTTCGATTTACTGCTTCGTGACCCAGGGCTTCTCCGCTGAAGAAGCAACACTGTGCCTGTAACTGCAGGGGAGTCGGTCTCGCCCTCTGCCCTCGGGTCTGAGGGCCTTTGCTCCGGCCTGAGACGTCCCTGCCCACCTGCTTGCCCGACCCCTCGGCGTGGAGACCATCGCAAAGATGATCCCGAAGCTGTGATCACGGGGCTGAGAAATACGAGGCGGGGACGTCCGATCCCGGCGCGTCCCTTCGTGAACTGCAGCTACTGTGCGTAAGTCACTCGTCCTCGTGCTCACACCGGCCTCCACTTGGTGAAAAGCTGCGGTTTCTTTCAAAACACAGTTCTTATGTCCGTGCCCCGTTTCCTCGCTGCCCTCTGCCCCGGCCGCGGAGCACCCAGAGCGCCCACGGGTGCCCTGCAGGACTGACTGTCCGTTACCTTCGGGGCCCTAGGTGCGCGTGTGTGGATGGGCCCACGACACGGAGATGAGCGGCGGGAAAGCGAGGGAGTGGGCCGCAGCCCGGGCCCCTCGGTCGCGGTTTACGTGTGACAGCCAAACCTCCAGCTGCGTCGGGCAAGGGTTAGTCGTGGGGTCCCCGCCCCGCCCCCCGCGTCCCCAGCCGGGCTGTGCTGCGGCCGTGTTTTTTCAGCCAGCTGACAGCGCTGCCGCGGCCGGGTCCCCGTGCGCTGTCCCCTCGCGTCCCGAGAGCGCGCCCCGCCCCGCCCGCGTCTCACCTCCGGCCGTCCCTCCCCCAGCCCCGCGCAGGGTCTCCGCCGCGAGCGCCCATTGGCTGAGCGCCGGGAGGAGGCGCGCGCCGGACGGGCTTCATTGAGCGACCCGGCCCGGATGACATCAGCTCCCCGGCCCCTCCGGCGAGCCCAGCTCATTGGCGCGGCCGCCCCTCCAGGACGGGCACATTGTTCCTCGCCCCCGCCCCGGCCACCGCCAACGGCGTCGCCGCTGCGCCGGCTATAAAAGCCCTCGGAGCGTGGAAAGGTGCGGATGCTCCTTGCCGACCGACAGCCCTCCGGCGCCGGGAGCCAGCCTCTTCCGGGAGCTTTCGGGAGCGAGCTCCGCGAGCCGAATTCGCGGTAAGTGCCCGCGCCCCGCCTTCTGCAGCCTCTGCCCCGAGAGCGCCACAGACACCCCCAACCTGGCTGCGACCCAGGATGCGCCCCTAGAGGGGCGCCCGGATCCCGCCGCCCTGGCCGGTCAGTGACCTGGAGGGCTTCCCCTCCGACGCTGCTCACCGCCTCCGCAGCGTCCCCTCGCCCAAAGCCAGAAGTCGGGGGACAGCCGCTCCTCCCGCCCAGGGCCCGGCCGGGCGAGCGCCCGCGGCCCCGGACGCAGCACAGGGAACCCGGCCCGCGCGGCGCCGGGCTTCGCGTGTTTGTGGCCCGCGGTGTGGATGGAGATAACGTGGGCGCGTCCGAGGAACGGAGTGAACGGGGCTCTGCGTAGACCTCTCGCTCCCGCCCTAGTGCACCCGGGACCCGGCCTTCCCTTCCTAAGTGAAGGAGCAAAACCCGTAGGTCGCCCTCTCCGGGGGGCCCTCGGCTTTTCCTGAAACGACCTGCGGAGGAGAGCAGAGGGCGGGTGCCCGGAGGGGAGACTCGCGGTGGGGGCCCGAGCGCCCGCGGGAAGGGGCGCGCGGGGCGGCGGGCCAGGCGCCGGACCCTGGCGCACTTCTCCGCCTCACCGCAAATCCCTCCCGCCCGTCTCTCTCCCGCCCTCGCCCCTCTCCCGGAAGGCCCGAGGGCGCAGGGAGCGAAGGCCCTGCCACCCAAGCCGCGGCTGTTCCCCGCGGCCATGGACTCGGACGCCAGCCTGGTGTCCAGTCGCCCGTCGTCGCCGGAGCCCGATGACCTTTTCCTGCCGGCCCGGAGCAAGGGCGGCAGCGGCAGCGGCTTCACCGGGGGCACCGTGTCCTCGTCCACGCCGAGCGACTGCCCGCCCGAGCTGAGCGCCGAGCTGCGCGGGGCCGTGGGCGCGGCCGGCACGCACCCCGGGGACAAGCTGAGCGCCGGGGGCTTCAAGTCGTCCTCGTCCAGCACTTCCTCGTCCACCTCCTCGGCGGCCGCGTCGTCCACCAAGAAGGACAAGAAGCAGATGACCGAGCCGGAGCTGCAGCAGCTGCGCCTCAAGATCAACAGCCGCGAGCGCAAGCGGATGCACGACCTCAACATCGCCATGGACGGCCTGCGCGAGGTCATGCCGTACGCGCACGGCCCGTCGGTGCGCAAGCTCTCCAAGATCGCCACGCTGCTGCTGGCGCGCAACTACATCCTCATGCTCACCAACTCGCTGGAGGAGATGAAGCGGCTGGTGAGCGAGATCTACGGCGGCCACCACGCCGGCTTCCACCCCTCGGCCTGCGGGGGCCTGGCGCACTCGGCGCCGCTGCCCGCAGCCTCCGCGCACCCCGCCGCGGCCGCGCACGCCGCGCACCACCCGGCCGTGCACCACCCCATCCTGCCGCCCGCCGCCGCCGCCGCCGCGGCCGCCGCGGCCGCCGCCGCCGTGTCCAGCGCCTCCCTGCCGGGCTCCGGGCTGGCGTCCGTGGGCTCCATCCGGCCTCCGCACGGCCTGCTCAAGTCCCCGTCGGCGGCCGCGGCCACCCCTCTGGGCGGCGGGGGCGGCGGGGGCGGCGGCGGCAGCGGCTTCCAGCACTGGGGCGGCATGCCCTGCCCCTGCAACATGTGCCAGGTGCCGCCGCCGCACCACCACGTGTCGGCCATGGGCGCGGGCAGCCTGCCGCGCCTGGCCTCCGACGCCAAGTGAGCCGGCCGCGCCCGCGCGTTCTGGGAGCCAGGCGGCCGAGGCCGCGGGGGAGCGGACGGCTCGGAGCTCCGCGAGGAGGAGGGCGTGGGACGAGGCTGCGGTGGGGGCCGTGGGCGCCGCTGCCCCCGAGCCCAAGTCGTGGGAGCGCAGAGCAACGGGCAGAGAGAGGCGCGTCCCCTCCAGGACCTTGTCGGGGCCTCGGGCCTCGGGCCGCGTTAGGAAGCCGCCGCCGCAGGTGTCTTTCCCGGAGCGGCCCCGCCCCCTGCAGAGAGTCGCGAACCTGGCCTGAGCCGAGTCCGCGGGGGCTCAGGGTGGGGACACACTAGGACCTCCTCTCCTGCCCCCCTAGGTGGGTAGGGGTCTCCGGGCCCTGCACAAGGGACGCTGGCCGCGGAAGCTTGTTGCTGGCCCAGGGCCAGGGACGATGGGTTACTGGGAAGCCGGGCTTGGTACCTAAAGCACTGACGGTCCTATCGGATTTCCCGGATTCCGAATCTGGCCCCACCACTTCAGAACTAGGGTCTCTCCTGTTGATTTGTCGTTCTTCCAATAAAATCTGTGGATGTTTCTTTTTCAACAATATGAGCAAGCTTTATAGGCGCTCAGAACAGAACCACCTGTGAGAAGGAATGACCCCAAACTGTCCATACTTGGGAGGAAGTGCGGGGGGCGGGGTTAGGTTATTTTAAAAGAGAAACATTTCTCTTTCCGTTTGGAGCACAAGTGATTTTGTTTCTTACTCATCTGGAGACAGGCATTTCACTGCTGAGGGCTTTGACAGGGCTAAAAAGAAGTTGATGTGAATATAGTCTGAGGTTCTGTTGGCTTTTTAATAATCCTTTCTTGAATGTCCAAATATATCCAGTTTGGGCTGAGGGCGTGATGCTACGACTGCTGGTCCCACTGGAGTGTGGGCCGATTTCCTCTCTCTGTGTCTTCGAGTTTCTCTGCGCCACATTTAACACAAATGGCAAAGTCTCCTACGAGCCTCCTGTGTCTTCCTCTTCTAAACCGCCAGGCGCTGCCTGCGGGGCAGCCCCGGCTTTGGCTTCGCAGCGTCTGCTGGGTGTGTCCCTCCTCCCATCGCGCCGTCCCTCGCAGAGTGTATCATCTGTTTTATTTTTGTAAAAAAGAAAAGCACTAAATAATATTTATTACTTGTTTGGTTGCAAAAAAAGTGAAATAAATGATCAAGTGTTGAGACTTTAAATAAAATGCGAAGCGAGTTGGGCATTTTCCCATCTGTGTGAGTGGGTAGTGAAGAATTTGGGGTCCTTTTAATGGTTTGCCCCCAGAAAGATTATCCATCCCCCAACCTTCCTTCCCAGTTCTATTCAAATTGCCAAGCGTTCTCTGGGTGGGGATTGTCAGAACTCACTCGCCTTTTCCTCCCCTCCCCTTCCCTTCTTTTCTTTTTTCCTTCCTTCCCTCCCCTCCCCTCCCCTTTTCTTTTTCCTTCCCTTCTTTTCTTTTTCCTTTCCTTTCCTTCCCTCCCCTCCCCTCCCCTTCCCTGTTCTGGCGCCTACCTGGGAACATCCTTTCCTTTAGCTGAAAGCTTTATGCTTTCCTGAATGTGTCTTTTGGTCCTGAGGGCGGGGCTGTTGCTTTGCCGGGGACCTGGGTTAGATTTTCCCCTCTGCTCACCGCAGGGAGGGTTTGCCTGCCTTCTGTTGGGAACCAAAGGCTTGGAGCTTTGAGTGCCACAGAGAGCATGCACTGGGTGCAAAGCTTAGCAGGGTGGTTGATGAGGGACCCGGGCTCGTGCTCTTCTGTGCCGTCTCTGCACCTCCTATGACCTCTCACCACCCAGCAGGTCCTGAACTGTGAAGTGCCAGGCACTGGGGACCGCTGGGAAGTATGGAGGTTCTCCAATGTAAACATGGCACTTTGGCCTTGTACCCCTGGCAGCCGCAAAGGTCTTCGCTACCCAGAGCTGCGATGCCAGTTTAGGATAGGATTTTACGAAAAACTCTGGGTAGGTGCTACAGAAGGCTTCCGCTGCCCCAGTCAATGGTGAGGACTGATGCTGCCCAGCTCAGGAGCTGCCCAGGAACGTGCCCCTGATGGACAGCCTGGCACAGCATTGTAGACCAGTTTCCTGGCCCAGGGCTGCCTTGCCATCTCTAGTGGCCACCAGCAGAAGACATCAGGACTCGGAGTACTGAAAACCCGTGGATTGAGTCCAGCCCCTGAGCCCGCCCCACAGTAGGCGTCCCTAACTCGGCCAAGAGTGTCGGTGGCGCCTGTGGACTGTGCTTCCCATGATGCCCGGCGCCCTGACTGGGTGCTTTCGGCCAAGCTGTCCCAAAGGCTAGGAAGGATTGGAGAGAGGGAGCTGCTGGAGGTGCAGGGGAGAGAGAGGGAGCCCAGAGGCGGAGGAAGATGGACAGAGGCGCAGGAGAGGAGCGGGCTGGGCACAGCCCTGCTGGTTCCGAAATCCCGTGTGGAAGGTAGGAAACTTGGGAAGAAGAGTTCAGAGCTGGACTTTGCAGAGAGGAGGCGGGGGCCTGGAAATCCTACAGCGGGACCTAAAGCCCCTCGGGCGGGGACGGGGCCTGGGGCTGCCGTGGCAGCTTCTGAGCAGCCAGGCGCAGCTTGTGCGAGACACACTGGCTGTGCAAGATACTCTCGCGCCAGGACGGTTGTCGCACGGAAGTCACCCCAGTCTTCTCCTCCATGTCCCTTCCCAAGCTCTCAGCAGCTTCCAGTGCCCCAGCCCAGCGCGACCCCGGCCGGAGGAGGAGGGGCGTCTCAGACTCCCCGCTTCCACTGCGCCGGAGGGCCTCATGTGAGACCCAGCAGCCTGGGCACATGGCCGGCCATGTGGCTCCCGGTTAGCATGGGGACAGGGCTTGGCTTCCGTGGGAGGTGGAAGAAAACCTCGAAATTGCTCTGACTCGGGTGGGCCCTTAATTGGGGGCAGGCTCCCCTCTAAGAGAATGGAAGGGAGGGGGAGGCTGGGAGGAAGCTGTCCACAGCACCGCGCTTTCCCCTGGCCTGGACTAGCGCACAGTGACGTTTGCTCCCCAGGAAGAATTAACCAGGAGGTTTTTCCAGCACTGGGCTCCACTTCCTCAGCCCTCCCCTGGCCCTGGCCTGCCTCGCTCTCCTCTGAGCTTCCCAGTTCCCTAACCCAGGCGGGAGGAGAGAAACCTGAGACAAGGGCGCTGTGGGGAGAGTTTTAAGGCCTCTTATAGGACACGTGTCCATGCGCGCGCGCGTGCACACACACACACACATGCACACACACACACACACACACACACACACACACACACACGCTTCCCCTTTCTCACCCAGAGGCCCAGTACTGCCTTACGACTGTGTTATTTGGTAGCGGTTATGGGAAGGGGTCAGCGAGACGCAAAGACAGCAGAGCTGGGGAGCGATCGGCCCACAGTTGCTGGAGGCTGGTGGGTAGAAGACAGGGCGCCACGCACGTTCATGTCGCTCGTGTCGAGCTGCTGAATTCTCACAGCCACTCGGAGATGTCATTTTTACCCCATTTCACAGGTGAAGAAACTGAGCCACAAAGACAGCAAGTGACTCGCTCAAGCGCACAGCCGTAAATGCAGGTGACACCCTGGTGAGGAGGAAGTCCCATCTGAGGGGCCGTGCCGCCCACGCCCGGGCCCCACTGGGAACGGGCAGCCTCACCCGACTTAGCTGCCCGCTGGGGAACGGTCTGTCGCATCTGGCGCTGCCACCTCCAACCCCGGCCACCCCCACCCCGGCTTTCAGGGCTGCTCTCTGTGCTCCCCCTCGGTGCCTGGACCCCATCTGTCCCCGACGCCCCCATCTGGGTGGCAGGCGGTGCTGACAGGCTTTGGCAATTAGCGGGCTGCAGGGCGCTGCTCGGTGGAGGGAAGGCGCGAGCCCGTGAGCCTGGGCGGCTCGCTGGGGACCGTCGTTACCACCGGGCAGCTGCGATCAGCCACAGCCGGATTCCCCCGCCGCCCTCCGCCGGGCTGCGCCGTCTCGCATCTCGGGAGTCCTTCGGGAGGGTCAGCAGCCACCCGCGGACTGTGCGCCTCGGAACTGAGCGGCGCGGGGGAAGCCGGACTCCGTGAGACTTCTCCGGCCTCCGCTTCACAATTCCCAGGCCTGGAACATAAACCAGCAGGCTCCACGGGCCTCGGACTTTTGGCTCCCGAGTCCCCACGTGGGCTCTACCAGGACCACCTGGCGGGGGGGCGGGGTTGGAGGCCGAGACTTGACTTTGACGAGGCTTTGGGCTTCTGAGCCAGCACATGGAATTCTCCCGGAAGCTGCTTGGGAAACTCCTCTGAAGGTTCTCAGGTGATGGCTCCTCAGCCCCTGCTTCCTGGGTCTCCGAGGCTGAAGCCCAATGGACTTCCCAGGGCCACCCTGGCCCCACTGCTTGGCCAGGCTGTGGGGTGCTGCCGCCTGGGACCCTGCATGCTCCTTCAGCAAGACTGGCGAAGGCTGTGTGGCCTTGGGCCCACTGGTGAAGCGAAGAGGTAGCATCTGCCGTCCCCAGGGGCCCACGGAGACGTACGTTCCCGTGGGTGCAGACACTGCGGCCCACCCACCTGAGTCTGTAGACAGGTCCTGCCCCGGCTCCCGGTCCGGGTAAAATCACGCCTGCCAGGGCGCCGGCCCTGCTGAGCGTGGGGCAGTTGGGCATCAGAAGTCCTTGGGCGCGGGCAGCTGGGCTTGCCTGAGAGCCGCAAACCTGTCCTGTTTCTGGCCTTGCAGTTTTCTCACACCAGCCTGGCTCCAAGTGCTCCTCTTTGTGGCCGAGGACATAAGAAAACTGTCGAGCAATCCTTCTACCTTCACTTCAAATCCCTCTGCACTAGGCTCTGGTCTCGGAGAAGGGGGCAGAAACGGCCCTAGATCTGAGCCTCCGTTTCCTCTGCTGTAGAATGAGGTCAGCAGGGGTCTCCAGTCACCCTGGCAGTGTCAGGCCCCTCCTGGGAGCCCCCAGCTGGCAGGAGGGATGCCTGAAAAGGTGCTGGGAGTCACCTTAGTGCGCTCACGGAACTCGGCAGCCCCCGGAGCCAGGTGAGACAGCTCTGCAGAGGAGCTGACACGGGTAAGAGGCTTTGCCAACAGAGACAGAGTGGCCTGGATCCCTGTGTGTCTAGATATGCACAGCACCTGCCCGACATAGGAGCTCAGGAACATATGAGCCCATGAGAAAGGGGTACGGTGGGAACAGATGGACTCAGGAGGGGTCTTGGCGAGTACAGGGAATAAGACAGGACTCTTGCACGGATGGGGAACATGGAGACCAGGAAGCAGTCACCGTCCTGCACAGCGGGTCGCTCGCAGACAAGACCTCCTTGTGCCTCTCTTCTTATGTAAATGGGCTCATTCCTACCAGCACCTCCGTGTGGGTGTGTTGCTGAACTGAGCGAAGGGGACCTTCAGGAGCCACTGTCTGTCTGGCCCCAACCGTCAAAGGATGGTCCAAGGCACATCTGAAGCCCACATTGAGCTCCTGCGCCCAAGCAGCCAGGAATGTGTAGGTCATGGGGGGCTGTTACCATGGAGACCATTAGTGGGCAGCTGGCTGTGGGGTGGTACAATGTCTCGGCTGGGTTGTGCCAGCTGTGTGCCCTTAGGTAAGAGACACAGGCTTTCTGAGCCTCAGTTTCTTCATCTGCAAAATAGGAAGATGCTACCATCTACACGGGACATCAGGGTTGGAAGGGAGAGCCTGGCACGGGGAGGGCCGGGGAGTGTTCTGAAGAGCAAAAGAGAGTGTACTGCATGGCGCCGTCCTACTGAGTCTCCTGGGAAACCCTTCAAGGCCGATCTCTGTTACCAGGGGATCCGTGTGCCTCAGGCTCCCAAGAGTAGCTTCGCAGTGGTCCCGACTCTTGCAGACTCTACGCATCCAGACCCCAATGCAGGGCAGCCTGCTCTTGCCAGGCCAGGTCCGAGTACAGAGCTGGAGCACAGGCAGCCCTTGGTGGGTACGCTTTGCTCTCCGTGGTGAACCAGGGCCTCCTGGGCCGGGCTGGGGGGCCCCCACCACCCAGCTCTGTCCTCTCCGGGCTGTTCGGGCCCAGGCAGTGTCAATGAAGACAGCAGGGCCCAGCGCGCTCAGCCAGCACAGGGCGGAAATGACTTGGTCGGCCCCGGTGGGGCGCAGGCAGACACCAGCCACAGCAAGGCCAGGAGCCCACAGGACAGGACGGCCAGGAGGCCGCCCCTGTCCTCACCCAAGCCCTGTGTCCCTGGGGCTGGCCTTCCCCTCTCACCTCCGTCCTCCCCGACACCCTCTCTGGTGGCAGTGCCAGCCTCCAGCCTGCCACCCTGGTAACGAGCCAGCTGTCATCACACCCTTTAGGGTTACCCACTGGCTCCTGTCTCCTTCACTCGAGTTTTCTGCTCAAGGTAAAAGTCACCTGAGATTCACAGTGCTGTGCAACCATCACTCCTACCTGGTTCCACAACATTTTCACCACAAGGCAAAACCCTGCAGCTACTGAACAGTGACTTCTGCTTCCTGCCCTTGACACCTCTTCTCTGCTTCCTGCCTCCAAGGAGCTACTGCCAGCGCTGTATCAATGGAATCATAAGCATGTGACCTTTTACGATTGGCTTTTTTCTTTTTGCATAATGTTTCTGGCATGTATCCACATTGTAACATGTGTGTAGTCACACATCTTTCTTTCTTATAACTGGACAGTATTCCACACTTGTTTTATCCACTTATCTGTCTCTTTAGCTTTTTTTTTTTTTTTTTTTGAGACAGGGTCTCGCTTTGTAGTTCAGACTGGCTCTGAGCTCACTATGTAGCCCAGGCAAGCTTCGAACTCAGCAATCCTCCTGTCTCTGCCTCCCGAGTGCTGGGATGACAGGCGTGAGCCACCACGCCTGGCACTGTGGTATGTGGTACTGATTGCTGGTGGGTGTGAGTCTCCACACCCAGCATTGTATGTGGTTACCGGGGATCGAACTCAGGACCTTGTGCTTGCGAGGCAGGTGCCAGAACCACTGAGCTAACCCTCTGGCCCTGTCTCTTTAGCTTTTGAGTAACTTCTTAGGACCTTGCATGAGACCCAAGATGGTGAAGAGGTGGCCTAGACCAGGAGCTTAAGTGGCTATTTGTCAGGGCAGGCTGGGTACCCTCAGGCAGGTTGCTTGACCTTTCTGGACCTTGTTCTGCTCATCTATAAGGTGAAAGGTTGCCAAGGGCCACTTCAAGTTACAGTCTCCCCTGAGTGTGTACAACTTTAAAAGCTCCCCTACCACTACTAGAAGGAGACACTGTCCTCCCCACCTGCAAACAAGAGATTTTCTGAAATAATTAGCATCAACAAATCTACTAAAGCTTAAAGAATAACATTCGCTACTATAAACAAAAGCTGCTTCCTTCAATCCAAGGGTCATTTCTGAGCACCATGTGAAAGCAGACCTGAGGCAGAAGACCACCGTACAGTGGTGGCACATGCCTGTCATCTCCACTGCTTGGGAGCCTGAGGCAGGAGGATCACAAGTTCGAACTCAATCTGGGCAATTTAGATTCTGTCTCAAAATGGGGGGTAGGGGTGGGGGTGAATTAGGGGAACGGGAAAAAATGAGAATTAAATCATGTCATATACTGGTACCAATTCCCAATACTGAGTGTGATCACCATGTGTATATGCAATGTACCAATAAAGATAAAAAATTTTTAAAAACAAAAACGGCCAGGGATGTGGCTCAGCGTGTGGGCCTTGGGTTCAACCCCTAGTATTGCAAAACATAAAAATAAAAAATACATGGATTCATAGTTGCACAATTCATTCTAATCCTTCAGGAGGCATATTCCCTGGCTTTTAAAGAAACTCAAAACACAAGGATTCATTTAGATGACCCTCTCTGGTGAGGAGCATGTATGAAAGCAAAAAAGAAAAAAAAAGTGGCTTGGTGAATTACCGTCTCCCACAAACCATCCACATCAACGCCACAAACAGAATGACAGCACTACTGGAGGGGGGAGGGGTGGCCACCGCTGCCCAATTCCGACAGCCAGTGCAAACCTTAACATTAAGTATAAAAACAGAATTGTCAGTGGCTGTGTTTGTCCCGAGTGCAAAACTGGCCCTGTGTTGAGCCGGCTACGCAGAGCAAGGCTGGGGCTGCTGGCCACCATGTGCTAGAGTGCTCGTGCACCACAGGCCGAAAAGTTGCGGAACCAAAAAGTATTTACACACAAGTGAAAGTCAGAGAAAGGTGATGTGTGTGAGATTTCTCCACCATGTTAGTTCATGGGTATCACTTGTATGTTTCATCTTCCCCTGTGACCCGGATGTGGCATAGTGAGTATAGTTCTAATTTCTCTCTCCTTCCTACTGAAGGATCTCTCTTCTTCCCACAGTGAGTGAATCAGGGATGAGGGGAATCAACTCCAGTCAAAGCCAAAACTGCAAACAAAACCACCAGGCTCCCTTGCAGCTACAAAGAGACATGCTTCCAGGGACACAGGCACCCTCATCTCCCTGCAAATGAAGACACCAGCGCTGGTGTCGCCATGCTCCTCCTCCCTACCTGGACACCAAGCCTCGGGCAGTGTGCCTGGGCGGGCTGCCCAACCAAAGGCTCCAGAGTTCCGGGGGGGGGTGCGTGGGAGTCCGTGGCCATCTTTACTCGTGGGTTCCACCCCGAGCGCCAGGATGACCCGCCCTCTGCTTCAGCTCATTTCCCCAGAGCCCGGTGCTGGAACACACTTGGAACAAGGTCCCCGGGTTAGGGCAGCATCGCAGAGGTGTCACCCTAGATCCATGCAGAGGCCGAGAGGCAGCCCAGGGACACAGGAAGCAGGAGGCCTAGGCCTTTGACCCTCTGACTAGACACAGGCGCACTGCCGGCCAGGTGGTCTTCACGGCTGCTCTGAGCTCCGTGGTGCACAGGAGGAGCCCTGGGAAGTTGCCATGAACCCCACCTTCCCAGCTATTATTACACTGTCTGTGGTGCCCAGTACTCTTGTTAGAATGTTATGTGCACAGCTGTGGTGTCTCCCAAGAGCCCCGAATGCTCAGTGCCCGGGAGGGACACACAGCAAGCCATTAGCACAGCAGAGTCTATAAAGTCTGTGTGGTGGTGTGAAGCAGGCTGCAGAGAGCCAGGAATGGGTGAGTTTTCCCCAGCAGGAAAGACAGAAGACCTGGAACCAACTGGTGTCAAATATCCCAGGATCAGGTCCTAAGGGGGAGCATCTGAAAGGTGTGTTAGGATGCACCTTGTGTGCTAAGAGAAAGAAAGTTCCAAGACGGTGTCTGCTCTGGAAGCTTAACGGTGCCAGGCGCTCTAGGGCTGTTCCCCTTATTGCTGTGCCATCCTCAGCAAGTAGCCTCAGTCCTGCGGCCCCGCGACTACTCCCCGCTCATCACCACGCTCACGTTCTGGGGAGCAGGAAGGAGGAAGGCTGGGCTTCTCTCTCCTTTTAAAATGCAAGCCCAAAGTGCCTTGTATCACTTCCACCCACTGTCTCAAGACAGAACTTGATCATAGGGCCCCATTCAACTGCAAAGGGGATTGGAAAATGTGGGTTTCATGTGGGTGGCCGTGTGCTAGCTAAACCTCCAACTCCTAATAGAGAGGAAGCAGATACTGAAGGCCACAGTCTGAGTCACACTGGCTGCAAAAGCCACTGAAATACACATTACCCCATTTTACAGGTGTCTTAGTAACTTCCCTTGTCATTGAGACACAATGCTCAACGCTCATGGCTTAAAAGAAGAGAAGCTTATTTTGGGGCCCAGTTTATAGAGGTTTCACTTCATAGTCAGTGGGTCCAAGGCAGAAGAGCATGGCCGAGGGGCGTGGTGGAGGCTCGGCATGGCAGACTGGAAGCACAGAGAGAAGGGAGGAGCCGTGGAGAAAATCTGACCCTTCCAGGCTACACCCCCGGCGCCCTTCCACTCCCTACCAGACGCCACTGTCCAACAGCAATCGACTGTAAATTCAGAAATCCAATCACCTTTCAAAAGCCCCACCTAGGGGTGCATGGGGCTTTAGGGGACACTTAGAAAAACTGTGATAACAAATGGGAAGGTGGCAGCTCTAGGTCTGTCTTTGCTCACACTGTATTAAGAGGCTCCAAGCGACTCTCTTCACCCCTCGGAGAGTCTGGAGAAGCTCCCAGCCCCACTGACCCCACTGGGAATTTTCCCACGCCCTGGGGGGCTCAGCTCAAAGCTTTGGACTCAGTCCGAGGGGTGGCCGCTGCAGCATATTTTGAGTAGCTTCATAAACTGGTGCTCCGCGATATGAAATTGTCAGCCTACTTAGAGCTCATCGCAGGATGTCCCTCTTTCTCTCCACATAGCCCCATGGCCTTTCATCTGCTGAAAACAAACCTCTTAGCGAAAGACTCATCTCTACTTTTAGAAAAGAAAAGAAAGAAGTCCTATAAGCCTACGCAAGACGCACAGAATCCAGGAATGTCCGAGTTCTCCACATTCAAGATGAAAGATGTTCAGTGCGGAGACTAAATGACCGAGCCAGGTCGTATCATTCCCTAAGCTGAGACCTTAGCCAGGATCAAGCCGTGTCTTTAGGGGCTTTTACCAAACACCATAAAATCATAGCTGTCTGAATCACTATGACATAACGGTTTGTCTTTCTGCCTAATAAAAATTTAAAATAGGTTTTCTTCTCTCCTGATTCACATTCTGCTCCCCCTCTCCATTCCTTTTTTAGATTTATGTTTTAAAAACTTGTTCTGCTGGAGAATTTGTTTTCTATTAGACATTCCCATCAGAGTCATGGATCTATAGATCAGGGATCGCCTAGTATTTTTGTTTGGGTTGGGTTGGGTTTTGGTACCTGAGAGTGAACCCAGGGCCTTTCACACTGAGCTACCTCCTCAGCCCTTTTTATTTTGAGACAAGGTCTCCCTAAGTCACTGTTGCCCAAGGTGGGCTCAAACTTGTGGGCCTCCCGCCTCAACCTTCCAGAGTGTTTGGATTGCAGACATGCACCATCACACCTGGTTCAGCTGGTATTTTAAAACAAGCTGTGTTTAGGGACCACTGCTCCATTTGGCCCTATGCCTGTCCTGGAAGAATGTCCCAGACACAGAATAGGAGGGCTGTAGCCTTGAGCAGTGCTGTCCACTAGAACATTCTAGGATATGAACACGTTCTTCTCTCTGTACCCTTCAGCATGGCAGCCACTGGGCACAAGGAATGTGGCCTGTGTGACTGAGGAGCTGAAATTTTAACTTTTACAACCTCATGTGATTAGTGTCTATCATATTGAGAAACTCAGCTCTAGAATAAGAGGCTGCACAGCTCCTGGCAGCCTGACCTCATCAAACCCCATCATCGATCATTGAATTTCTTCTGCCAAAACCAACATTGTCAAGATGCACTCCAAATCCACAGGGTCTCCTCCAAGTCAGAAGGACTCAACGTCAGTTATGCTGCTGAGTGACTGACTTTTACCATATAGGACGGTTTGCACTGAATCTCTTAGCAAGAAAAGCCATTGTTCATTGCCTCTTGAGATCATCAGATGTCAGAAGAATCAGAGCTGGGATTGTTGGCCAAAAACAGTCTTGAAGTGCCACTCCCTGCCTGCTCCCTGGCAGCCCCAGAAGATTCCAGACCTATCAAGACGTTTCTGTACTGGTACCCCCAAAGTATGGATGTACTACTACATCCCTAAAGGTATTCACATGTTCACTCTAAATCCTCTTTTATGTTTAAAAAAATTGATTTTTAAATCAACTTTGCACCTGGGAATAGTTGCAGAAAAGCTTCAACGACCGAATAGATAGTCATCTGCATGTATGCTTCACCTGGCTTTTTCCTGATGTTACTATCACTTATCACCCTGGTACATGTGTCACAAGTGAGAAAACAACACGGTGACCAGGATAGTAACTAAATCTCAGGTATTTTGCAAATTTCACCCTTTGTGTATCCCGGGGAAGCACAAAGGGCTCCCAACACTGGATGCCAAGTTGCATTTTGTTGATATTTATTTTATTTTGAGACAGGGTCTCGCTTGTTGATATTTACTTTTAATGGCACTGACCAAAGACTCGTTCCTCACAGCCCTTTCTGACTCAGAGCGTTACAGATGCTGCTCTTATGGGAGGTGTTAGTTATAGAAAGAGCCCACTGTTGTGAAAAATGGAGACAGAGAAAGCTAATCACCACTGCATTAAGATCTGGTGGCAGGAGATTTATGGGATTAGAGGGAAATCGGGGGAGTGTGGTGTACTGGGAGGAAGTATTAAAATCCCTCTGAGTGGAAAGGGGCTCGAATCCCCTAGGGGACAGCGTAATTAAAGCACAACGGATGACTTTTCCTCTGAAAAAGGATGGAACAGGGAAGAGACACGTCACAAAGCACTGCTCAGAGGTGGGAAAGATCCATTTTACGCAACGGGACGAGAAGAGAATCCCCCTCGAAAATAGTAGGAGTCACACTGGCGCTGTGGCTTCTGCTGTGGAGTGACTTAGACCCACCAAGGGCAAGTGAGAGGGAAGAAAAGAGAGGAGGGCGCCCCCCACGGTCCCACCCACACACAGAAGAGACGTCACTCCCAGACCGCCCTCCATCCCAACACGCCTCCCTTCCGCCCTTGGAAAAAGCCCAGCTCTTTTCTCCTCAAAGCGGAAACGACCAGGGAAAGTAGAGAGCCTGAGACTTTCCGGGACGTCAAAGCAGCCGCGATAGCACAGTAAAGGCTCACGAAGGAGGAGGATGTTCAGGGCCGCTTCAGAAAGCAGCGAGAACGGCGGGATGAGTGTGCTCAAAGCGAGGGAGAGGCTTCTGACCGAGTTGCGCAGCGATCTGTCCTTTGCTATAATACTTTCGGTTGAAAGGTAAAGAACGCAGTTGCTTCTTCAGCCCTTTAAATACTTAGGATATTTAGAATCTACCTTGTCAACACCAATGGGCAAGGAAACTTTAAAAAAAACTACCAGTGCACCTCTCTGAATCTCTTAGAAATGGAGTAAAATTCTCTCGGAAAGTAAGGATTAGGGCCCCAGATTTGGACACATATAAGGTAATATTTTCCCTCTTTCTCTCTCCCTCTCTCTCCAAAACTTCTTATGTAGATTCTTCCGTGTCCCCCCCTCGTTGGTATCATGACTGATATTCACTATGATTTCTTTTGAAGGAATCTAAAACAATAATGGAGGAGAAACAAGACTGAGAGTCGGGAAGGCAAGGAAACATGATACGGTAGAAAGCAGAATCTCTCCACCTGGCACCTGGCGCTCCCCCGTGCCCAACCCCCAACCCTATTCCACCTCTCCCATATGTGTATTGCTAATTTAGAGTGTTCACTCTTCTTTAGTCCCCCCCCCCGGGGGGGAGAAAATCTAACATATTTTGGATAAGGAAGCAAGACTCTGGCCAGGACTGTGCACACCACATAGTCTTTTCCAAATCAAAGCACAAAAGTTTCCAAACTCCATAATGTGAGAAATCTAATGTCATGGGATAAATCTAACCCTGACCTTCAGGTTAATGAAATCACAAGAAATACATGCCCGGGAGATTTGCATGAAGGTGACTGAAATGAATAAACTATGTCCTGCCCCAATTCAGAGGATCAGAGAGCAAACGCTCACTGAGCTGACCAGACAATAAGGGCACGGTGATTACCATACCGTGATGACTCACTGACCCAAAGACACCACCGAGCGGCCCGGTGGAAGTCAGCGACCACGGTGTCAGGGCTGGAGGGAGACAGGGATCCCCAACGGGGTTCATGCCCTTCTCGCCGGGAAGACCAGCTACAGAGACGGCAGGGTGCGTGATAACACTGAATAATGTTGTTCTACATGGAGGAGACAGTGCTGTGTCCTGAACCATCCAGGAGATGGGAAGGAGAAGCTCAGATAAGGTGACTGACAGGGCAGAGGATTCAGGAAAGAAGAGGGTTTGGACTGGCTCCGGGTGGTGAATCATGTGTGGAAAGCTAAAGGTTACACCACTCCTGAGTTTTCTCTGCTCAATGACCTGACCAGAGAAAAAGCAAAATCAACTCATTGTACAGAGTGAAACTTGCCCTCTGATGTCACCAGTCACAGAGCCAGCTGGGCATCAGACCACCTGGAGAGGGTGTGGGGTTGTGACATGCACACCGGGACCTTGCTCCCGCCTGATGGACTGGCATCTCCAGGGCCACTAGGTGACTGATCCGATGAGCTAATCCAGGGATCCCCACTCAAAAATGAAGGAACTGAGCCCCGGGGAAAGGTGTGATTGGGCCATGGGCTCTTTCTATGAATTCATTTAACGGATGGATCTCTAGAGGGTGGGGCAGTGGTGCCCAACGGATTTCCACTTATCCTTTCTCCTCCTCGTTAACACTGAAAATCTATCAGTCACTCATTCACCAACTGAATCTTTAGAAACATCTGCTGTTCACCAGGCACCGTGTAAAGCCCTGGACTAGCCGGGTGGTCACTGCGGCTCCCTGAAGATTAAGGTTCCGCATGATACAGATTGGGGAGCTTAAAAAGCAATCTGATCCAGAATTCCATAAAGAAGTGGACCAAAAATAAAAAACAAAATAAGGGACCACATAATCTTTAGTTTTTGTTTCTTCCTTCATTTTCATTGTTTTCCCATTTGTAAAATGAATCCCTATCAAGAGACAACAAAAAACCATGTCACAGTCTTAGCCTGGGGCCCAGGGAATTGCTTGGTCACACATGAGGCTTTAGACCCCAAGTTGCTTTGGCTTTATTCATTTGACACACAGCTATTAAGCTCCTTCCCTGCTGAAAGATCCTTCTCCACAGAACACCTTCCATCCAGACCGGACCAGGGTGATGAGCCCAGCTACGCAAAAGGTGTGAGAAAGTTCCGAGATCCATGGCCCAGTGACACAAAGATAGTTACTGCTCTTGAGCCGTACACTTAAAATCGGTCAGGGTCATACACTTTATGACGCCGGAGGCTAGGTTGTGCGTGTATGTGTGAGAGAAGCCGCCTTAGCCCGTGCTCTGCTACTATAACAGAATACATACAGTTGGATAATTTTTCACAAACAGAAGTTTATTTGGCTCAAGATTCTAGAAGCTGACAAGTCCAAGAGCATAGCCCTGGCATCTGGTGAAGGGCCTTCATGCCAGACCGTGCCTTTGTGAAGGGAAGAAGGGTAAGAGAAGCCAGAAGCAAGAAAGCAGGCGAGAACCACACTAGCTTTGATACAACCCAGTCTCGTGCCGAGCAGTCCAGTCCTGTGATAAAAGTACGAATCCGTTTGTAAGGTCAGAGTCCTCAGGGCCTCATCCCCTCTTGTTAAGCGCCACCGTGACTCCACTGCATGAGCGGTTCTAACATTTGAACGTGAGAGAACAGATCCAACCGAGACAACATGAGAAATAGACAAGCCTCCACCTTGTACCTGCCAGGCCAGGCCAGACCCAGCCCCAGTCAGGGGTCTCAGCACCCCAACCAATGTTCGTCAATGGTTTTATTTCTTATTTTGTGAAGAAGGCAGATATTTTATTTCTCTCCCTGGAATTCTGATTGGTTTCCCCCATGCCTGTTATACCAAAGAGCTGGTGCTGTCTGTATTGATGGGCCTAGGAGTGCAGTGCTCCTATGCTTTAAAGAGGCTAAAAAAGCTGGACGTGGTGGCTCACGCCTGTCATCCCAGCACTCGGGAGGCAGAGACAGGAGGATTGCTGAGTTCAAGGCTTGCCTGGGCTACAGAGACCTCAGGGCCAGCCTGAACTACAAAGCGAGACCCTGTCTTAAGAAACTAAAAAAAAAGAGGCATAAAACAAAAATGTTATGTAAAACACAGCTGTCAATGTTAGTGACCTTTATCTGTTCTTGAAGTTGATCCGGTAAGACTGAGCACATTAAATTTGGAGTTTATCTCTTAACTCATTGCATCTAAACTGAGTACTAACTCAGGGCTCATGGGCTACACAGAAGTTAAGATTTAAAATGGTTCCTCAGCTCCTTCTTCTCCTGCTTCTCCTCACTGAGGATAAAAACAGCTCCTAGCAGCGCTGGCTTCCCGGATGTGTGGCCACCAAGTCCTGTGCCTGGAGGAACCTGTCTTCGTCCCTGCCTTGACATCATGGATGCTTCTCAAGCAACGACTCCCCAAATTTTTGCTTTGCACCGAGCCTCCCACATTATGTGCTTGTCCTGGCTCCAGTAAAGAAGGACCCTGAGGGCCGGAGGGTTAGCTCAGTGGTTCCGGCGCCTGCCTCACAAGCACAAGGTCCTGAGTTTGATCCCCGGTAACCACATACAATGCTGGGCGTGGAGACTCATACCCACCAGCAATCAATACCACATATCACAGTGCGGGGCGTGGTGGCTCACGCCTGTAATCCCAGCACTCGGGAGGCAGAGACAGGAGGATTGCTGAGTTCGAGGCTTGCCTGGGCACCATAGAGAGCTCAGGGCCAGCCTGAACTACAAAGCGAGACCCTGTCTCAAAAAATAAATAAATAAAAAGAAGGACTCTGAGATGATCATGCAGATTTCCCCTCTCCAGCCGTGAATCCCCGCACACTCTTCACACTTGCACGGCTGGTATCCAAGTGTCTTTCCTCGTTGTCAGAGCGGAAGGAAGGCAAACAACAACTTCTCAGCTTCTAACTCGAGGCCATATTTTTGCCTGCGAAAAATGACTGTCAATTTTAAAGTAGCACCAGGAGTCTCAAATAGGATCTAGTACTTCAGTTCAGTATACTAAAATGGTTCAGTTTTAAATAAAGTAACACTTCCCGGTGAGTTTCACCTAAAATAAGGGGAAGGAAGCCTGACAGGCACTGGACACAGACATATTCCCTCCTTAAAACTTGAACATCTGGGCGACCCTACAATATATGCGCTCTCCGCTGATCTTGCGCAAAACATAACTTCTCCAAAGATCCTAACTCATGCATGAAACAGACTCGGACAATAGCTATAGTGGACACCAGCGCCAAGACAATCCGGATTGACTGAGCGCCATCTCCCTCCCCACCCCCAGCCTCACGCCCATTGTAAGATTTAAAAGGACAAAATATTTTTGGGAAAACAGCATTTGTCTGATTTAAAACATAAAAGAGGGGAAAGTGCACTATCTAAATCAGTTCCAACATATTTTGAATATATTCATTACCACGCACTAAAAGCGAATTCCCTTTTTGTGGTTCTCCAAGGAGAGTGACAGCGCCTTGTTTGAAAGAGCCCCGGGCATAAGCGCTCATTGTGTGACTTAATTAGATATTCCCTGTGCTAGTGTGGGGGACGTATGTCTGCTCACTGTAACAATCACCAAGAGGGGCCGGGTGCTTTCATGCCCCGCTATATGCAGATAAAGGCAGCGCAAGTGTGAGCTCTCCCAAGAACTGGCGGCCCCAGCCGGCCCGGCACAGTCAGCCCGCGGTCACTGATTGGTTCCGGTTTATTAACAGCCTATGAACTTCTCATCTGCTCCGGGGTCGGTTTGCACAGTTACCTGCAATGGCCAGAGTCGAGCTGGCTCTTCCGCTCAGCAAAAGCGGAGTGGATCTTGGTCCTCTGGGCCGGATGGACTATATTTTCTAACTCAAAGAACCATGGAGCTGGGGAGTTGCAAACTACAAGAGTGAGAAAGCCGATCGACATTGATGTAGTTCTGAGACAGAAAACCACCTCACACAGTCAGAGGGAAAAACCATGGTAAGCTAGAGGAGATCAGGCTAATTTTATTTATCCTCGTGTTTGTTTTGGGTCCTAGGGTTTGAATCCTGGGCCTCACACATGCTGGACACATGGTCCACCATGAAGAACACTCCTGAAAACAGGGAAGTGACTTTTTTATGGGGGATGGGTGGGTGGCCTGAGCAAGCTACATACCCTACCCAGCCTGAAAAATAATTTTGAGCAGGAATTCTACCTGGCTTTTTCCGCTCTGGAGAAATCAGTATTGTTAGCTAAGGCTTCTGTGACAAAAGGTCAGAAACTGAGTGGCTTGAACAACAGTCTAAACTCAAAGTGTTGACAGGGATGGCTTCTAGGGTCTGTGAGGAAGGACCTGCATCGGGCTCTCTCTTTGGCTTGTAGAAGACACCCCCACCCCATGACTCTACATACGGTCTTTCCTCCTTGTGTGTCTGTCTCTATGTCCAAATTTCCTGGGATGCCAGTCATTGGATTCGGATGCAAAGTAATGTCCTCCTTATACCCTGACTATGTCTGCAAAGACCCCTCCAAAGTGAGGCCATATATTGGGGTGGGAGTTAGAACTCCAGCATATTGTGGAGGAAGGGTGTATAGTTCACTTTGCAACACTCTGTTTCGGGAACCTGACATGAATGCATCACTCACTATGACCCTTATCCTCACCCAAGCTGGCACAACAGAAGGATTTGTAGATATCATCACAATGCAAAAACCCTCCAGTTCCCTCTCAGCTGTCAAAGAAGAGCCACTGCACATGGCTGGCCTTGCAGGCAACCTGGCCAAATATAAAACTGATCTCTAGAAGAACTGCAAAATAAGCCATTTTTAGGAAAGAGCGGTTCCCTCTGTTTTTATCTCCTACAGTTTATATCGGGGCTAATCCAGTGGGATTTGAGTCTCTATGAATAGAACAAATCTGTTTCAGAAAAGTCACAACTTGAAAAGAATAGATCCAAAGATGAAATGGGCCGAGTTCCCCCAAACAGTTGGTGGTAGAACAGGTCAGGGACCCAGGTGACACGGAGCTCCTCCTGTGGCCCCGGGAAGCAGCAAGAATCCATGATGCCAGCTCTGGAGGAACTCCTCAGCTTAACTCTGTGGATGCCGGGCACTTCCCATGGCCCTGGACAGCCTTTTCTCTCCTCTTTGAGAAAATACATAGGGAGCCCAGGCGTACGCAACCTAGGTCTCTGGAGAAGGCCAGATCATCAGCCCATATTGGCACAATGCTCCCATAACTGGACAGCACTGGGGTGAAGGTACCAAGGGAGGAAGTGCCCTTGTGCCCGCTGGTAGCTGATTTTCTTCCTTCATCCAAGTCCATGGTCTAGAATAAGAGCTGGGTTCTTGGAGTCAGGGAGATCTGAATTTCACTGCCAGCATCATTATCTACCAGGTCGACTGCCATAGGTTATTCAACTACAACTTCTGGAAAATTCACACCTCTCCCAGTTGTCATAAGGACTAGCATCCGTGATACAAATACATTCCTTGATAAGTCAACATAGAACTGATCTTCAAAAAGTTCATTTGGTTAATTATTCTTTTTATGCAGAAATACATTGGACCTCAGGAATGGGATGTTGTTTGTATATATGTTAAAACAAGCCAAAAACTGTTCTCTTACTCAAAATGATTTTGGAGAATACATAATAAGGAAGTATCTGTCAAGAGAGAGATATTTCCATTCTCCCAGGTACTACTTCCTCCTATACTCATAGGCCATAAACTCTCAGAACTGATCAAGGACAATAACTGAATAATGCTGTCAAAATGTTGACTACAGTGAGCTTCTTGTCCCCTGAATCTGTCATTCTCTTAGGACATAGAAAAGTAGATGGTATGTCAATGCAGGTACCCACCTCTAGTGGAAAGATTCTCCCAAATTAAATCCTCAGCCTAGAAGACAAGCCCCTTGGTTAATATGTGAGACAAAATGGACCCCTTCCAAAAAGGCAGGTTCCTTTGAAAGCTCTGGTCAGCGTGTCCCCCAGTTGTTTCCTTCCAGGAGGTCAGCAGGCCAGGTACTGTCCTCCAGTTGTATATGAAGAAACTAAGATTCATAGGGTCAAGGCATCCTCAGGGTCACACGGCAGAGCTGAGACTGTGACAGGGATTCTGGCCTTGGACTAGGCCTCTCTTCCTCTGTTCCACACAGTTCCACACTGTCTTATCTCTACCCAGGGTCCAAAGCAGGGAAATTAGAAAATTTGTCACTCAGCTATTTTCAGGCATATTCCAAATGTCTAAGACATGTGTAAAGCCATTTGGCCTTTACCATGAATGAAGTTGACTTGCTGGCCATTTGGGGCCTCATTCATGTAAATTCAAAATAATTCTCCACATCTCTTCCACATTAGAAAGGAAGCTAGGCTGTGTCCTACATGAAGTTCCTCTTACCTGAGACTCCTCCACATCCCACTCCTTAAATAACTTCTAAACATTTCCTTTCCTCAGATATCTCAAAAATGTGTGGGGCTTAGATGTGAAGGTATGGGGGAAAGATACTAAGAGCCTCCAGCCAGATACCTCTGTGTCAGGGAGGTGGTGAAAGATTTTAAAGACAGAAGACTCTAGAGAGTTCACAGAGCAATTTCTCTGCGCAGGTGAGGAAATAGGCACAGAGAAGTGATGGGTAAGAAACCCGAGGGTGAGCACTTCACTTTCAGCTTAGTGAGGTTTCTAGGAAACAAGGGCCTCTTTCTGGGAACAGGTGTGAAGCCCAAGCCACTAATCCCACAGCGGTCTGGAAGCCACTGGCCGACACTGCTATGAGAGTGAGTCAGCCTGTGGGTCAGGCAAGACAGAGGCAGATCAACTCTCTGGGCCTCAGTTTCCACGTTGAGTCATGATCCATGTGGAAGGCTGTGAGATGCTGGAGGCACAATGCCTGGCAGACTGGCCACCTCTGGAACTCACTCCTTCCACCTCCTGCCCCTCCGACGGCCATGTAGCTCAGCTTCCACCTCCAAGTGGTGCTCCCTGTGGGAAGCGTGCCAGAGGCTGGGCCAGCCTTTCCCGGTCCACCAGCAGCCAAGATGGTGGGCACACAGGGATGGCATCCTCCAGCCAAGAAGAGAAAACCCTCCTTGGTGCAAAAAGGCATAAAAACAGTTTGCATGAGGCAGGCAATTGCTCAAGCCAGATAGCAGCCCGGGGGAAGTCCAAAATGAGAAACAGAAACAGCTTTGCACTTCAGGGAGCTCACATGGAGACTTGTGATGTCCAGAGGAGGCGAGCACAGGATCTGACCGCTTGTGCGTGCATACGAGCGGCTGGAGCCCATCGCCCAAGGGATCTGGCACTGCTGATAAGGGAGGGTGCACAAGGACAGTCTGTTTGAGGGCTAGCAGTGCAGGGAGGGGACAGGGGGTCAGTTACCATAGGCACTACCAAAGTTTTGTTTCCCCAAAGTCACCAATGCATCTATAAAAAAGAAGGCAGGTCACAAAGATCTTCTTTTTTTTTTTTTTTTTTTTTTTTGAGACAGG